>BHFT01040507.1:0-102419 GCA_004320025.1 Laticauda laticaudata
GGAACATTTTCTCATCCGCTGTGTCCTTTTTACAAACGTTTTGCATCCGTCGGCCAATGTGACAGGCCCTTAACATTTTAATAGTTTCTTCTGGGTGGAAGACCCTTCAGAGCACATTGTGAATAGGGAAAGGAAGTTGACAGGTCCTGTTGTATGAGTGAAATTGTTCTCTTTTAATTTTGAATGGTGTCCAAGTTATGGATTCTGAGGTAATAACATGTTATTCAGCTGGTTAACTATTAAAATGTTCAACCATATCTTTTCCCAGGTGCATCCAAGCAGTAATGAATATAATCTTATGTGGACAGGGTCACATTTAAAACCTTACGTTCTACGAACTCTCACAGATATTCAAAAAGTGAATCACTTTCCCAGGTAAGAAGTGGCATCTTATAATAATATGATACAGAACAGAGGATCATTCTTCGAAGAGTGATACTATATCTGACAAAAGTTGCAGATCATTTATATTTCCATTTCTTCCAAGTGCCCAGCTTTATTCTAAAGTTTCAGTAAAATTGTTAAATTAAAACAAAAAAGCTTTTACCAAGGCTCTTGCTTTTGCTAATATTTCTTATTGCTAAATTTAGTAAATCTTGATGGCATCTCTTACTGTGAGGGATTTAAGTGTGTGGGTAAGTAAAGATGTGGGTGTGACCAGAGCAAAACAAAATAAACAAATTTATTCCTTCAAGCCTTTCCTGTATTATTTAGTGCCAGAACTATTTAAATTTACCTTTAATTTAGCCAGTGGAAATTGGTAGTAGCAGTTACTACAAAAAATCTTGGGATACTGCAAGTTGTTTTCCTTTGCATAGACAACTCTAAAAATTTGGCATATTCATGACCTTGAAGGTAACACAATGGGCTGGTGGACAAGTGGATGCATGAATCCAGAGTTTTATACCCAAGCATGAATCCAGAGTTTTATACCCAAGGCAAACATTCTATGCTTTATCTGTTGCTATTGATGGATCTGAGCATGAGTAGACATTCATCTATCCTCAGTTCCCTTCAGGTTTGGAGGCATTTGATAAGGCAATGAGCCATTAGAGATAGATGATGAGATGATGAGACAGAGGTTGGATAGGTTACATTGAAGGGTATATGTGAACAGGAAAATGCATGAGTGAAGATTTTAAGAGGAGCAGAATGTGGCTGTCCACAATAAATCCAAGATTATCTTGGAAGGACTGTAATATATAATAATAATAAAATATTATATAATATATAATATTATATAATATATAATAATAAAAAAATATTGTCCATTCCTATTTAGAAATGACTTCAATTGAGGGAATAAAAGAATGGTGTGTTATACATATGCTTTTAGTAGCGAAATGATTACAATGTCATGTTAAGGCATTAAATATTTCACAAGGCTTATGAATGAAATCACAAAATAAAAGTTTCACTCAAAGCATCATTTTGAGAAAAAGTATATCAATTAAATCCAAAATTCTGTGAAATCTGAAATTAATTAGGCAATGATTTACATTTGCATGATTACATAGCCAGTGCTTCAAAATAATTGTATCAAGTTATATAATTTGCATAATGTAAATTGTGGCAAATTACTTTAAATTGTCCAGAATGCTTTAGAAACAATAGACTGCTTGTTTTTGGGGGTGAAATCTAAAGTAAAATGTTATCTGTTCCATCTAAAGTCTGCTAAATGAAAGTCAGGAGAATGAAAGTTTAATTGTAATGATGAATTCTTAAAAATCCTCATAAACAAGGTGACACTAGCAAATTATATCTACATGGCTTTAGGTCATATGAATTAACTCGGAAAGATAGACTATACAAGAACATTAATCGAATGCAACAGATTTATGGATTCAAGACCTTCCATATTTTGCCTCAGACCTTCATCCTTCCAGCTGAATATCAGGAGTTTTGCAGTAAGTCCATGACCTGGATTACCAGTTCATAAACAAAGCTAGAACTGAATGGGAAATTTTCATTCTGTAATGTTTCTATTATATTCCTGGATTTTTTATTATATTCCTGGATATTGAATCCCTTGTAAACTGTAGTTGAATTTTTTATTCGAGAAAAAGAGGAATGAAACAGTTCTTTGCGTTTGATTACTGCAAAGTAATCAAACCCAAAAAGAAGACCAATCATGTCCTTCAATAAGTAACCAGGGATCCTCTAATATTTGTCAGATTGAGAGGGAAGATTTTTGAAAGAATTCTAGAGTCCACAAATAGTCCTTTTACAATGGGCTTTTCACAGTTTTCTAGAGTGCTCCCTGTCAATATTTTTTTTAATCTGACAAAAATTAAAAATAAATAAAAAGTAAAATAATAATTAAATAATAAATTAAAAATTGAAAAAAACCCTCAAAGGACAGACTCAGTATACCATAGTTCTTTTTCTGCCATCGGTTTTCTATGTTTCTATGTTCAAAAGAAGGTTTGGATTAGCATGTTTTTGCTCTTCTCAAACCAGATTAGTCAGTGACATAATATTTCATAATATCAGAATCGGAATTGAAATTCTCAACATTTTTATCTTGGAATAAAAATGGTTAAACTCAGTGAAACTTACCATAATATAAAAGGATAAAAATTAATACTTGCTGAGCCTAGGAAAAATGCTTGTTGAGTTTCTTAGTTTTTTCTTACTGCTTCTTTTTCTTTCTTTTTTTTAAAAAACTTACTTTGAAGTAAATACAGTATTTGACACATACTAACAGAAGTGTACTAAACATTGATATCCTGAAATACAAACTGTGTGTACCTGTTCAAAGGGTGCATGGTAGAGTTTTGTGCCCTCTCCAGACTTCACAATTGTTTATATGTGTTTTTGAATATAAATAATTTTTTTCTGAATATGAAATATAATTTTGTTTCAGCTATTGATAATGGTTGATTGGTAAACAAGGTTGAGTGATATATACGAATAAACTATATTGAAAATTGCAAGTATTACTGGCCAAAATTATCACTGTTTGGTGACATTTTTGTAGAAAATTTAATACTAACGTATGTATTTGTCCTTTTTTTCCCCACAACTAGCTTCCTATTCAAAGGACAGGGGACCTTGGATAGTAAAACCAGTGGCTTCTTCTAGGGGACGGGGTGTCTATTTGATCAATAATGTAAGCATTAAAAACAATCTAACAACTTCAAAATATGGCTAGTTTGATGACTCACTGCCTCCTGTGTTCTGTATATTTTCTCTGCCAAAATATGATAGATTGCTAGCAGTAGAAACTAATGTGCAGTTTTGAATCAAGTTACTGTTCTGTCACTTGCTTCAGTCTGCAGTAAAAATTATAGTCTTGAAAAGAGGAAATGAATGCCTATTCCCATTTTTACTAGAAATTTAAGCCTGCTTAAACCTGAATAGGAGTTCTAACCATAGTTATCTGAACAAAGCATAATAACTCTATTCATATTTAAAGTTAACCCACAATAGGTGATTTTGTATATTATGATAAGCTGAAAGCAAATAACTCACCTTCTTGCTTTATGTGATATGGGAACCGTATCTTTATGTGATATGGGAACCGTATTGCTTTATGTGATATGGGAACTGGAGCATTGTACTTTTACACTTCAAAGAAGTCAGGTATGCAAAACAGAAGCTGAAAATGAGACTGGCATGTGAATGTTTTTAACATATGGGTGTATTATATCAGAAATTTATGAAAACACATTCTGGGAATGACTGGAGTACAATTTTTAAGAAAAAGTTAAAATTATACTCAGATGGTGGCATACACATAAGAAGTTTGTATGCTTTTGCACATCCTCACTTTGTGGATTGATGACTAAAGATACTTGGGAAGTTTTATATCATATAAATGGTATGGAATAAGCAATTGATTTCTTTAATCGTTCTGATAGGGTAGGTGTTCCTGGAATAGATATAACATAAAACTGTGAGTCATTACTTTCAGTTAGTAAAAACTTTCATTTTCCCCCCTCCCCAAATCTCATCTAGAAGGGGTCAATTTGCCTCGTCTGTTCTCAGCCTGGCTGTTTCCCATGGAATTAAAGAACTGCTGGCCAAGTGAATGAAGCAAATCTTTCCAAAGCTGGACAAGATCTGCTTCAAGAAAAAGTAAAATGTGAATAAAAGGTCAGAACCTGGAAAAACTCTCAAACCATTTTCCATCAAGGATTGCAAAATTCACAAATATGTCATATTTGTTCCATGTATGGAGCACTCTCAAACATTCTTAAGGGAAGTTTACTTATTTTTCGGTAAATAGGTGAATGTTTTGTGTGTGTATGTCATACTTACTAAAAACAAACTTCTGAAACTGTAGTTAACTTGACCTATTTTGTTGCACATGATTCTTGGAATGATGGCTGCTGCGATAGAAAATCATATTTGATCCAACTTTTTCTTATTGTCATTAGAACTCTCTCTGTGTGTGTGTGTGAGTGTGTGTTTATTTCACAAAGTTAGCTGAGTGGGCCAGTCACACACCCTCAGCCCTAGGAAGAAGGTAATGGCAAGACATTCTGAAATTTTGTCAACAGTACTCCATGGGCTAGTTCAGGCAGTTGCCAGGAGTTAATACTGACTCAAAGGTGAAGGAAGGAAGGGAAGGAGGAAGGGAGGGGGGAAAGGAGGAAGGAAGGAGTTCTAAGTTTTTTTTCACATATAATCTGAAGTTTATGCATACTATACATGTGACTTCTCTAGAATATATTACATTAATTTGGATCCATACCAATCGATGTATGGTAAGGCAGGTGAAAACTATTTTGCCAGTGAGGAACGGACCCATCCTTTTATATTATAATGTTGTGCATGATAACTTGGATGTTTTGGCATGAGAACAACACTGTAATTGCCCTGTTTGTCATAGAAAAGTTTTGAGGGAAAAAAAGAGAAAATATTAGGGTTCACCATGGAGTTCATTAACCCAATAAATATTCATTGAAAGGTAATGGGCAAAGTCACTTAGTGAAATCAGCATTCAACTTTTCAGTTCTTCATTCCATTGTACTGTCTATCTCATCCTATAGCCAAATCAAATTTCCCTTGAAGAAAATATCCTGGTTTCCCGTTACATCAACAACCCACTTCTCATAGATGGTGAGTTAATATTAAAATTTGGGTGTGTTGGTTTTTTTTTAGAAATTTGAAGATAATTGAGAGTAAGTCAATGATCCATAAGAAAGTAGTTCTGTTTTTTATTTTGCTGTTGTTGTTGTAAGTGCTGTATAATTGTTATCCAAGCTCAGGAAATATTTCTGTTCATTGGTGCTTGACTGTTAAATGGTTCTTGAAAATATCTAATTCTATACCCTATCCTTATGTGGATTCACTGTTCTGAATAATTTCTGGCAATTATTTATGATTATGCCTTTTTTTTAGACTTCAAATTTGATGTGCGGCTTTATGTTTTGGTGACATCCTATGATCCCCTTGTCATTTATCTCTATGAGGAAGGTTTGGCCCGGTAAGTCTTGATTTTGTGTCTTATGTTATATCCTGCCTTACCATGTGAAGTGGCAGAGCAGGAATCAAGCTTTCTTTTTATGTATAAGTTAGGAATAGCAAGAGACTGTTTGATCTTATAGTTCTTCTGAACTTTTGAAAATTAAAAATTATGAAGAATAATTATATATTAGTATCTCTTACTTTGAGTTATTCAGTTTTCTAGCAAATTTTAAAGATTCTTTGCTTGCTGATATTTTTGCATTTCCTAAATTTTATAGAATTATAGAAGTAAGAATTGGAAGGGATCCTGAAGAACAAGTGGTCTCTATTTCCGCATCTTAGACAGATGGCTACCTAGCTTCTGTTTAAACATCTCTGTTCTATGGCAGTCTACTCCATTGATGGACAACTCCTAAAATAAATATTTTTTTTCCTGATTAAAATCTGCTGCCTTGTTACTTAGAACAATTGATTGTTGTCATAGGGAACCATTCTAACAGTTTTGTCCCATCACCGATATCAGGGCTGTCAAACTCACATCATCATGTCATCGTCATGTGATATATCAGGACTTTCCCCCCCTTGCTAAACCTGGGCGGGGGTGTGGCTAGCATGTGATGCATCTGGCACATGAGCTGCGAGTTTGACAGCCCTGATGTACATGAAAGCTTTTTAGGTATCAAGGTAGCCTTTCAGCTTTCATGTCTTCCTGCCACCTTTTATCCTAGCTAAACATTTGCAGTATTTTCAGCTGTTCTTCATAAATTGTTCTTTTGGGAATCCTTATCTTCTTGATTACTGTTTTCTGGACATACTTCCTTTCTAAAATTGATTCCTCCAGTCAGGACACAATGTTCTGGATATGGTTTGCCCAGTGTAGAATAGAAGATAATGATGACTTCTTGATCTTGATATTAAACTTGGATAGGGTCATATTTGAATATTTAGTTTCTGATAGATGAAACCACCTGTCTTTTAAAATATAGTGCTGTCAAGGATGATTCTCCTCTTTCCCCACCAATCCTGCCTTATTTGTCTTCTATCTGTCTGTCTCTAATTTAGAAACCTTCCATCTCCCTCACATATGCCTTTGTTTTTCCTATAAATGTAAATGTAAGAAGTTGCATTTGTGCCTGTTGAAATTTATCTTACTGTTTTATGCTCTCTCTTCCAGAATCAGAAATTCTGAACAGGATTCCTTCTGAATCCTGAAAATCTCTAGGAAATTGGCTATCTTCCCTATGCTATATCATATGTAAATTTGATAATGTTACTATTCATAGATATAGTGTGCAGTATAGAGCCAGGAATGGATCCCTATGGTATGCCATTTGATACGTATCTCCAACTTGATGTGGAGTCATTGATGATATTTCTTATGATGCTTCATTCAGTTTTGATAACACAGACCAGCCCACATGTTGTTATCTTTGCTAATAGCATTTCATGGAAGACCTTGCCTAGTTCTCTGCTGAATTCAAGATATGCAGAGTCATATCTTGAATTGATTACATTTCCATGGTCAGTTAAACTATTCACTTTGCAAAAAAGGAAGTAAAGTTGAATTGCAATGATAAACCCTTGATGATCTCTGTCAAGCAATGGGTTATTTTCTATATGGTAACAAACCAATTGCTTAATAATTAGTTTCAGAATTTTACCCTCAGCCTGAGCATTCTATAGTTACCCAGATCCTTTTTTGTCCCTTTTGATGATAGGAACAACTGTTTGTCTTTCTTTAATTATTGATTGTGTTCATAATTTCGCAAAAATCATAATAGGAGCTTTGGGGTGATATTTGTGAGTTTTTAAGAAGATTCATGGATGTAATTGTTATGGTCCTGCAAATATGTTTGTTCGCAGCCATTTCTTTATTTACCTTGGGTTTCTGCTTTCTCCTATGATGGTTGTTTGCTTCAGTCCATTTGCATTCTGTTTCCCTTTGAGGAGAAAACTCAAGATACTTGTTGAGGATCCCTATCTCAGCTTTTTCAAACTGGACCTAACCTTCCCTTTTCTGTTATAACCGCATTGGCAAAGAAAAAAATAGCTTTTGTTGCTTTTACCTTCGCTTGTGAGCCTAAATTCTTTGGGCCTTTTTGATTTACTTTATTTAGGTAATAGCTATTTCTTGGTAGACTTTGTTGGTGATTACATTAACTTTATTTCCTGTATATCTCCCTTTTAACTTGGCTCAGTCCAAATTCCCTAAGCATCCACAGTAGTTTCCAAACTTTCCCCCAAATATTTTTCCTCATTATAATGGTTTATGATTGTTCTTCCTGTATCTTATTTTTTCTGCCAACAGGATTGTCCCTAGCTCTTTTCTATGCTTGTTGAAATTGGCTCAGCTAGTATCCATGTCCAACTATATTTTAGTTTCTGTTCCTATAATATCTTGAATTTCAAGATTATATGAGGACACCTTCCCAAGACACCCACTTTCTTTTTCCTTTTCAACCAGCTGATCCTCTTAGTTTGTTTTTTTTCCCAAATCTTCTGGAAAATGAAACAACATTTTTGGGATCTTGCAGCAGAGATGGTATTCAGCAGGTTCTGACCAGTTCTGGAGAAAATTTTGAGGAGTTCAGAAAACCAGCAAATACCACCTCTGACTGGAGATTTTACAGTATCCTTCCCCTGCCATGCCTATAGTACTGGTAGTAAAAAAAGTTGAATCCCACTACGGTCTTGTAGTCTTAGCTGAGTTGGTCTACTAATAGATATCCAGATATTCTCCCAATATGACAATATGTCTCCTCCCTGAAAATAATGTGATCTGGACCAGGGGAGTATTATCTAGAAGTTCAGACAGTCTTAGCAGGATATAGTATATCTTACATTTCTATCTTTTTTTCCCCATTTTTTCAGTTCTTGCCCAAATGCTCCTGACAAATATAGATTCTCATGCTTACATCTTAGTATATACATACATTTCCTTCAAATATAATGCTAATCTTCCTTCACATCTGACCTGTTCCATTTGACCAGTTTGTTCCCTTCAGTCCTTGCCTTCTTCTCATGAATTTTGTCATAGCAGGTTCCAGCAATGCCTGCTAAATGATATTTATCTTCCTGCCTTTCTTTCTCTTAGTTCTTGTTATGTTGTTCCTGTAGTCTGTGTATTTGTGTAGACACTTCACAAATCACTTCCGTACTATACAACGATTGTTCTTTCTTCTGGACATATATGCTTATGAGACTCATAAACCAGTCTAAATAGGAAAGGAAGGATAATAATGTTATCGCTCTAAATTTAAAAAATAGTTGTGAATGAATTCACATATTGTTCACTTAGGTGAAATAATTTAAAAATTTCATACATTGTCTTAGTCCTTTAGAAATAACATCTGCTAATAGAAAGTGAGAGGTTAATCTATGAAAATATTGTTTTGTCCCTTCATCCTCAGCAAAAGTTGAAATTAAAGTAGATAATTTCAGAGACCACCTGTTTGCTGCAAAAATCCAGAAGATCTTTTGATGGCAACAAAAACCCTTTTGCTGCCATCTCCTAGTTGGTTTTATTCCCGATACTGAGAAATGCAATTTTATATGAATATTTTAGCATAATTGACAAATACTCTTGGACTTCCAAATTTCAATTTTGTAAAGCCAGATAAAATCACATAAAATTTGGATTTGTCAATCTTGTAAACACATGTGTGTTTTCTCTCTCTCTCTCTCTCTCTCTCTCTCTCTCTCTCTCTCTCTCTCTCTCTCTCTCTCTCTCTCTCTCTCTCTTTTTGAGGATATGCAAGCTCTACATAAAATAGTAACCAGCAGAGGGCAGTCAGGCACAAGGTTGATTATTTTCAGGCTTAAAATCAGCTTTTCTTTGTTTGGAATCAGAAAATTTCATCTATTAAGAAAAAGTTTTGAAGAGGTGGCAATTTGGGGCCTAGTATCTTTTGAGCAAACACTTGCAGTTAAGCTAGTGGTAAGCTGGAGAAAACATAGAACTGTTTGTGGGAGTATGGTGGGTTGAGCAGAAAATCAAATGTACTTCTGAGGGGCCCAGAGAAGGAGAGAGGGTGGGTAGAAAATGGATATGGCTGCGCAGTCATTCACATTCTGAAATGAAGGAGCCAGCAGCAGCCTCTTGTCATGTCTGACACTGGGCTTTCCTGTTTTCTTGAGCCTCCTCCTGCCCTCTCCTTTTGTTACCCTGCTTGTTAATTAGTGCTGGCTCCGTGGAGATATTTACCTTTTCTCTATGGATTCCTGTGGTTTTCAAAGAATTCAGGTACTTACTGTGAGCCAAAGAATTCAGATTACCTCATAGGCTGTATTGTGGCCAGAGTCTGTTACAGCAGTTCAGTCCTTCTCACAGTAACCCCTGCCTGGCAGGCCCTTGATATTTTAGGAACAGAGATAACTTAGGAACTGGGGAAATAGCAACAGGTTCCATGATCAATGTCTTTTTTTTTAAAATAGCAAATGTATCTGTTTTGAGTCACAATGCTTTGTACTTCTGTCTAATGCAGATTAATTACATTAGGATTAAACTGGCTGCAGCTGTTGGTCTCCTTGATCAGAGTGTCAGGTTTACTGTGAAAATGAAGGAACACCCTTGATGGATGGGTTAAAAAGAGAAAGAAAGGAAGCTAGAATGATAGTTGGAATTTGGAAGAGGAATCAAGACAGTAAACACAGTTGTGAGATGAGGCAGATCTGACTGTGATAAAGTATAGAGAATTGGATGGGGTGGGGCAGAATTCAGACCTGGAGAAAGGGGAAGCATAAATGTCTTTGAATTGGAAACTACCAGATCCTGGAAAGAGTTTGTTTTACAGTAGTATGTTACTATTTTGAGCCATTCAGTTATCAGAATAATATTTTGGTGCCCTGATAAACTTTACATTCTGTCACTCATTTGTAATCTGTGCATCCACATTGTATTTAATTGCTAAAAGTGATTTTGAAACATTTCCTGCATTGAGATATGAATGTGACACAAGAGAGTGACTCAACAGTATCTCTGCCTGTGATTGAACAGAACAAAATAATGAATGCGGTAATGCTCTGCTCCTCAATGTTCTCTCTTGATTGTGGAATGTATATTTCTCACTTCAATAAGGCTGCAAACAAAGCATTCTGGCTTGGTAGAGGAGAAGAGGCAGCAAGAAAGAGGATAGCTATTGCAAGCATGTTTTCAGATTCCACTTAACTGTATATATATTTAACTGAATATTGTGCAACATAAAGCCTTTCTTGTTTAATGCTAAGAGGGTGATTGTAATATAATGTAGTAAATGTTTATGCTGTTAAATACTCTGAGAATGAGAACTTACAGATGGCCTTATTGTATCAGTAATAGAAAGCGGTCACTATCTTTGTTTCAAGGAATCCCTTCTTGAATTTTGATTTCTGTTGCTTAGATTACTCAGTCTGCTGAAGGTTCATGTCTAATGGAAACAACCATCCTATTGTAGTAGTAGTGTTTGTCCTACTTGGTTACAGGTTCTGCTTGCATTACCTTCTCTGTAGTTCTGCCAGTGAAGCTGCTGATGTGTGATGCGGGTTTTTGTTTTTCAGCTGACTTATTGCAGAGTGATGCTGATCTGAACTAAGAGGAAGTGACCAAGCTGACTTCCATGTCAAAGGGAGGTTTAGAACCTGAGTCTCTCAATTCCTACTTTAGTACTTTAAACACTGTACTACACCAATGAGAAATATCCTATAGTCAGATTAAATCCCTACAAGGTGGAGCTGCTGTTTGTTGGTGATTGGTCTGGCTTTATTTTAGTTCCAATTTTGACCCTGTCGTGCTTGACCTGAAAATTTGTAGTGGTGAGGATCCTCATGCATTTGCATCTCCTGCTGGAAGCTATGGCCAGGAAAGACCTCTGCTTTGGCTGGTTCACCAATTGTAGGCTTTTTTGGACCAGAATGCCCTGACAAATGTGAATTGTGATCTTGTCACTTCATGTGTAGATTACTTCAGCATGGTCTACAACAGGGACTACCTTTGAAGCTAACTCAGGAACATCAGCTGAAAAAAATTGGTCAGTTTTATTTTGATTAAAGATTGTTATGTCCATTTTTGTCTTGTAGGTTTGCAACTGTGAGATATGACCAGGGATCAAAGAATATTAAAAACCAATTCATGCATCTTACAAATTATAGTGTCAACAAAAAGAGTGGTGACTATGTCAGGTACTTAGATTTCTTGAGCTTGAATTGGAAATAAATGTCTTTCCATATTTATTTAATTCTTTTGTATTACGTTAAAACAAAAGTGTTTTAAAGCAATTATTAAGTGCAATCAAACAATACATGAAAATATGAATTAACCAAACAGAATTTGGAAGTAGCATTCCATCATGGTTGGTCAGGATAAAAGGTATTTCTTATGTTTTAGTTGTGATGATCCTGAAGTAGAGGACTATGGAAATAAATGGAGTATGAGTGCAATGCTGAGATACCTGAAACAAGAAGGAAAAGATACCACTGGTAAGCAGATATCTATTACTGTTTCCTTGAATCATCTTTAGAACACCTTTTCATTTTTATTTTTTGTCCTTTTGAGTCAGTGTTGATCCTTGGCACCTAGTCTCTACAGTTTTCTTAGTAACATTTTCAGAAGTATGTTGCTCTTTCTATTTATATTAAAAATATAAATTTGCCATTGCTTGCATCCTCAGGCTGAGAGTGATTTGCTCAAAGTCACTCAGTTGGCTTTTGTACCTAAGGGGACTAGAATTTATAATCTCCCGGTTTCTACTCTGGTACCTTAACTATTGTACCAAACTAGCTGTTCTTCATAAATATTATGATAGTATATTTAATTATCTAATATGCTGAAACTGTTCCTTTCCTCTACTTTGATTACTGTACTTCTTCTGGACGATAATCTCTTATCTTATTTTTCTCTGAATATGTCTTTTTGATATGTTCTTATTTTCCTTTGCTGTGTGTTTCTCTTTGGAACTGTAACTGTCTTCGATAATAACACTGTCCTTTGAACAGTGACTTATTTAGTGAATGCCTTTCATTCAAGAATTTTATATTCTGTAGGAGATCTTATGTTCTTCACATTTGATTGGCCTACTGATAGCATGATTAATTGACAAATGAAATTTCAACCTGTCTTTGAAATAATTAGTTTGCAGCATTTAGTGTTATCAGTGGTGACAGAAAACTTATCTGGTAAAATATGTCCTTGTTCATTATCTTTTTTAAAAAAATTCTTTATCAATATGACTTTCATTGGGACATCTAAGTATGGAATTAACTCTATGTCTACTTGAGACCAGTTTATTAAGATGAAACTTTTTAAACATGCTTGTGAACTCATATGAAATGGAAATGAAAGAGAATGTTGAAGATTCAGTTTCTGTGATATCTATGTGGGCAAGAATGTCATAAGACTGAAGGAAGGGTATTTGATCTTAAACCAAAGATAAACTGTTGGAAGACCTTTGGTATATCCATGAGAGTTTCTAAATGTGGATAATTCAGGAATAGCAAGAAATACTTTTTATATGGGAACCATAAGTTTGCTTCTGATTATGACATCAATTTTATCAGCATGTTTTCAAAGATATTCTGATTCTGACTGAAAAGTGGAAGTCTCCTATATTCCCCCCTTTGACAATTTTCTCCAACTGATGGAGCACAAAATCCCAAATAGATCGAAGCACTCAATTTTTCCTTCCTCAATAGTGTGCTACAAAGACTGTCATAGAAAATTTTATCCTGGCAGTCTTCTATAACACACTTTCCTTTAACAGCTGACAGTATGCAGGATCTCTAATTGATGGACATGGTGTAGCAAAAAATAAAGCAAAATCTATTTGAGAGTTAGAAAAAATTAGGAGCTTGTGGAACATTTTTCATGAAGAGACTTTTGGAATAAACTAGAAGGTGAACATGTTATCATGCCTTCTTTAAATGTTTGATAAAACCAACATTTTATTTCTATAAATCTTCAGAATCTTCTAAATAAAAATTATTTAAGATGTACAAAATATCTCAAATCAATAAAAAGAGTTCCAAATTTGTTTAGTTGTTTTGATTTTGATACCACCTGATTCAAACCAATTTTAGTCAGCTTACAGTACAAAAACTGAACTACAAATAGAATAAGATAAATAAGTACAATAAAAGGTGTAAACAAGATGGAAAAGTCAGACAAATGTCACCAAAACATGCTATATATGCCAAACTCATCTAATAAAAGGATTAAATGTTGTGTGGTTGTAAAGATCAGGGGACATCATTTTGTATCTGAAGCTAAATTTTGTTTTCACTATTAAAATATTAACATTATTGCTTTTGTTTTCTGTTCCATTTTTATCTTAGCTTTGATGGCCAGCGTGGAGGAACTGATAATTAAGACAGTAATTTCAGCTGAATTGGCTATTGCAGCAGCCTGTAAAGCCTTCATCCCACACCGTGGTGTTTGCTTTGGTAAATCATCTTTATTTTTACATTTTCTGTTGTTTGTCATTTTCAGGGAATGTAGTGGTACACAATATAATACAATAAGTTTGTATCACCGAGGGGATATCATTCCATAGAATTAGCACCACCTCAGTGAAAACTCATCTCTGCATTGCCACCATTCTGGAACTTGCAGAGCAGAGATGCACTTCAGAGTTAACAACCTTTCCCTAGGTCTGCTAAATGGAATTGATAATGGTTATGGGGTTTTTTTTTGGATTGTCTCTTTACAATAGTGTATCAACATCATTGATCATTATTATTATCATGATAATTATCATTCATATAGTCTGGGGTGAAAATGATGGTCCTGATGCTTTTTTCCTATCCCAAGAACTTCAGGGAATGCACATCGCCCTTCTTACCATTCCAGTTCCAATACTGAGAAGATGCTTAAAATTTGTTTCCTCATAGATCCGGAACAAATCATTGCCTTTCCTCTCTGATTCTGAACTGGAAGGGGAAGACTGTTAAGAATTGTACTTGTGAGAATTGTACACAGGTAGTCCTCAACATTTGACCACAACTGAGCTCAAAATTTTGGTCGTTAAGTGAAACATTTGTTAAATGAGTTTTGCCCCATTTAATGACCTTTCTTGCTACAGTTGTTAAGTGAATCAGTGCAGGTGATAAGTTAGTGAATCTGGCTTCCCCATTGACTTTGTCAGAAGGTTGCAAAAGGGGATCACATGCCCTTGGGATACAGAAAAGTCATAAGTATGAACCAATTGCCAAGCACCTGAATTTTTATTACATGATCATGGGGATGCTTCAAAGGCCATAACTTTGAAAATGGTCATAAGTCACTTTTTTCGGTGCCCGTGTAACTTTGAATGGTTACTAAATGAATTGTTGTAAATTGAGGACTAGCTGTACCTGCTAAGATACTGCATTTGGGAATACCCATCCAGTAGGACTTGCCTTCTTTTGATATATTTGTTAGGTATGTGTGGGGGGGGGGCAGAGTAGATTGGGAGATGTTTCTCTGCTGGTGGGCATTTTGAACTAAAACAAGCCTTTATATAACCTGTCCAGAGCTGGTACTGGAAGCAAGATGGCTTCTTGGAAACTGTGGAATTGTTAGATGCCCCTGAAGTTGAAACTGAACAGTAGAAAGGAGGCTGCCTTTGTCCATACAATTCATTTCAGAAATGTAGTAAGAGATTGGGACAAGACCTGATAGTACGATATGCCTGCAAACAGGCACTTGGTCAAGTTCAGCTATACTGTACAAATGTAAAACATAAAATCAGAATGTCTGGCTGGATTTTATTAAGGATCAATTTAGTGTTCTGTCTCTCTTACTGCACTAAGTAACCATACATTCCTAGAAGATGGAAAGCAGGCTAACTCTTCTTTTGTTTACAATCAAGCACACTGTTTTTGATAGAAAAAGCTGTTTTCAGCATTGGCTACTGTCCACGAATTATTTAATGATTTGGAAAATTGAATCAACTAGTAACTATTGCAGCTTCTGTAGCATTGAATCTTGTATAGTATACATTTCATAAAGGAGCATTGGTTTGTATTCTGAAGTTACAGTTTTTGTTGCAGTGAATAATTTGGAACGGAAATGTTTTGAAAGATAACGTGTCAGTGTTTAGATGCTTCTTCATAAGATTACCCATTCCGATAGTTTACGTTCCATCTATCAATATTTTCTCCTGTCTAAAATTTGTTTTAAAAAAAGGAAACTGAACTGTTCACAATATTCAAAATACAGTACAATTTTTGTGTAATAAAGATGTGAGACAGATTGTGACATTGTGTCCCTTCTTAATTTTCATGGTCACAGGAGCAAACGATTTAATCAGGCTTAAAAACATAAATCCTGGCCTCATTTATGTAATCTTTCCGTATGTTTGGTTGTTTAGCTGGTTTGGAAACATTTCTTTAATATACTTCATAGTGTATGAAACATTTTACATTTTGACCCAGGATAAATTGTTTCTAACACCACATGCAAAAGAACCTTTGGAGTATTAGTCCCTAAGACTAAGGAGTTTGCCTGAATCTTAACAGGAATATAAAAGTTCATGGTATGGAATAAAATACGTGTAGTCCTCTCTGTTAAACTTCATGAAGCATCTGGACCTTGTTACTGTCTGGCTGTATTTAACCACTTATGTAGTTGAGAAGCTATGAATGGAAATATTCCCTAAATTTGTAATTCATAAATGTTCTGAAATACTAGTCCTTGTAATGGAAAAAGGACTAAATGAACTTTAGTTACAGCTCATGAGAGGAAAGGTCTGAGGTTTTTAAAAAGATTTTGGAATTGTAATTATTATTTTTAAATCATAGTTGTCAATATTCTTAAAACTACTAGTGATAATTAGAAAAAACTTTAAATACAAGTCAAACAAAACTATATAAAATCTAAATAGAACTAACAAACCACTGCAAAAGGAAGAAGAAGAAAAAACATGGAATTTTTCTTATTTTCTAAATAGAATGTAATAGTTGTGCCTTTGTATAAATTAATACAACTCCATTTTCTAAACAAGAAAGTGAACCTTGAGAACATAGAAGTATATTGTCTAATCCAGACATGGGGCCACTTCTGGCCCTTTCACTGTCCCTGTCCAGGGTACTCTTGATAAATAGACAAGTTCCAAGCTTTAGGAATATAACTGAACATCAGTGTAATATTTTTAAATGTTTACTTCCTCCACTGCCTGTTAAGATATCTACAGTACAAACAATCTAATGTTTTCAGTGGCCTGATGCCCTTTCATAAAACCAGTTTGTGCAGGATGATTGATGGTAATACCTTTTGCAATAATGCCAAAATTTCAGTCAGAATCTTAGCTGTACTGAACAAAAGATTATTGGGTGGTAACTTGCACAATTTATGAGGTTTTGTTTTCAAAATAACAATCTATATAAGCCTCATTTGGTGAGGGCAGGGTCCTTTTTTTCAAATGCATACATAACTATATAGGAGGAGGTAGGCTCTTCTTACAATTCCGTTAAATGGGCATATAAAATATTTCTAGATAATCCTCAGATTTTTGATCAACCATAAAAAGGGGGTTGATATGGGGTTTCCCCCCAGACAAATAATTGGTTGACAAATGAAATTGGTTGACTAGGGATATGTTCAGAGCATTTATATGGTGTAGTCTTTATTTCTATTAATTTGTGTGTGCCTGTGTGTATGCTCATATTGGTGAGGGTTGGGGTTTTTTTTAAGCTTGTATTTTTCTTGATTGTACCACATAGTGGCGATAGAGCTTACATTCAGCAGAACTTTGATATAAGAGATACATGTTGGCAAAGAATTAAGACCTCTCTGACAAGCAAGATGGGAATGACTCCAAGAAACAATGGTTAGTACCAGTGACTGCCTTCACTTGCTTTTTAGTACCTGCCCTAAAGATTTTCCTTTGGCAGTCACCTACTATTTCCTTCAGCTCTATATACAAGTACAGGATGGAAGTGGCAAAATTAGAAAATGCAGACTAAAAACTTTTTATGACTTTGGTCTTATCAAAAATTAATATTAAAGCTGGCCAGGCCTAGTAGAATAACTGGCATCTCAAGATATTTTATAATTGAGGACCTTGATAGCACTACATTAATAATGCTGTAATATCAGTTACATTAAATATACCTACTAGGGATAGTAGACTGGGTAGAAACATATCTATGAGGAAATAGGGTTTAGTATGAGAAGGACTAGAGACTGGGTCAAGGCTATTAAAGGTATTTGTTTGGCTGTTGGATCCTATTATCAATTTGTTAATTACATCTCTAGAGTAGAAAGCTGCATATCTCTTGTAATAGCTGATGCGATTTTTAATTAGAACGTGAACTTTTGTTTTCCAATGCAAAAAAAAATGTGTATGAAAAAAATTAGCTAGGAATTCAGGATTGAAAGGGTGATAAATTAAGCAACAGAACCTTGTTCGGAATCTTAAAGAAAACAGTGGAATAAATCTCATGGTTTGAGAAAACAGGAATGAGAAAGAAACCTTTGTGAGGTCACATGAATTCTCAGACCCAGAATAGCAATAACACTTATATACCACTTCATAGTGCTTTAAAGCCCACTCTAAGCAGTTTACGGGGTCAGCATATTGCCCCCAACAATCTGGGCCCTCATTTTACCAACCTTGGAAGGTGAAAAGCTGAATGAACCAGGAATGAACTCCTGGCAGTGGTAATGCAGAGTTAGTCTGCAATACTGCATTCTAACCACTGTATTATTAGCAGCATTTAGTAGACGACCAGAGTCCTAGCACATTGGGAAGCCAATGATTAGTCTGGTTGATAAACCAGCTTATTCATACTATAGAACATGGAGACCATTAGCCTAACTGGCTTGCTTGCCCTGACATAACTGATTATCTAGAATGTTTCAAATGTTTTGGTTCAATGGCATATCTCTGTGTATGTGAATAGCTGAATAGCTTGCTAAATATTAGCTTCTATAACTGCTACCAGTATATGAATTTTTTATATAATTTGCACAAGCTTTATAGAGTTGATGTATATTTTCCAAAGAAATACTATACATATGATAATCTTTTTCAGTTTGAATGATTGTGGCTATGATCATGAGAAGAGAAGTCCTGTACAATTAGAGACCAGATTAGAAAAGAATGACATACCATAACATCTACTTAAAACCATATAATCTAAAAATTAAACTCTGCAATCTCACACTTTTTCATTTTTTAAGTTATAGCTATCTATATGGTCACCCACTTACCAATGAGACTAGGTGGCCATATAAAATATATGTGCAAAATATACATGTTAAAATACAATATGAATACATGTATATTTAGAAGAAAAAAAAACACATTTTCCTGCCAAATTACTAAATAAAAGAGCCAAAGTGGCTCTTGAATACGCTATTCACCAATATATGATGCAGCAGTTTTTTACGCTGCTTCATTTTGTTTGTGCTTGTCATTAGGAGGAGTGGAAAGTTATAAGCATGAACTGATTCTTTATCTTCTGACCTCTGGTGATCTTTTAGAATGTCTCTGTTGGCTTCTGAGGATTACCTCAGGGATTGCCTGTGTGCTTTTAATTGTCTTTTCATAGAACTCTATGAACTTGTTGGTTTTAAAAATACGTGCCAAAATCCTCTTGTTGTTGATGACTATACCCCACATCAAATTCCATACTTGTATGGTATGAAACTGGAATATACAGAACCATGATAGTGGGATTTCTGGTTGCCTTTTGGTATTTAGCTTTTCAAATGTTTTAAAAAATACTTTTAATTTTTTGCATGACAAGGAGAACTATAAATGTTTCCAGATTTGTTTTCCAAAGGATCTTTAAGATTTTGTTTAAAACTTTATGTTATACATGCAAAATATTTATTCAGTCACAGGTATTCTAAAGTATTATTTAGTTCTTCTCTGTTACTGTCTTTTATTGTTTGCACACACTCAGCTGCTTCTTTCTCTTTGGACTACTGGTAATCATGCAATCCTTCCTGAGCTGATAAAAATGCACTTTGTGCTACTTTTACTTATAACTTGCATAGACATGCTTTTAGACTGTGGGAGGAATCCACTACCTTGATCAAAGTCCTGTCAGCAGAAACTGAACACTAAGACCAGTTGTATTCTACAAGTAGTTTCTATATATAGGAGTAAAATGTTATGATATTTATGAGCAGTGTTGCATTTATTTAGTCTTACTTCTCAGTGGTGTGGAATCCAAACTAATTGTTACTCCTTAACTATGGAAGTCCAAAGCAAATTCTCACATTTTGAGAGAAAGAAAAAGCAGCACATAATCTACATTATGATAATCAGTATTGGTATTTATGCCAATTTATTTTAATACTGCATTTTTCAGTTTTCACTGGACAGTTTTCCTTTCCCCCATTTTCCAGTTTGAGATTGGGAGTTAGAATTACATTGTAGACTTAGGTGGTCCAGTGCTAAGCTCTCTAGAGACTGTAGGCATTATGTATGCTTCCTGATCAAGCAGTAATCTGGCAGATAGTCTGGAAAATACCATTGCTTGGTGTTCTGATGTAAAGCCTGAACAGCATCTGCACTGAATGGAAAGGGGCCCACTTTTGAGAAAAAGAGACAAAACTGGTTACTTTCTTTTCCTGTGACAAGCAGAGGAAGTCAAGATAAACCAGCTTCACATAGGATAAATCCATTTAATATTTGTAATAAATACTGTCTGGCATATAAAAACATGCTTTTATATATAGTACATATATAAAATACTGGAAAAATGTAGCTAGCTTATCACCATTAATACAAATTCAGAGAGTTACAGAGTCATCCATGAGTTAAATGAGGGAAAGTGGGAGCTTTCAGCACTCCATGCAGACCATTACATAGGTGATTCAAAGGAGGGACAGAAAGAAGGAGACTGATATATTCTGGTTCAAGCTATTAAAGGTTTCATTGTTTTGACTTTGAGAGTCTGCTTCTGGGTGGGCATAGAAATCCCCCTCCCTGTTATAACACATACCAAAGCTTTGAAGTGATACAAAACCCTTCCCAGGGGATAACAGGGAAGGTGAGAAGGATCAGAATACATTTTTCAAGTTCTTTTTTATAACTACACTTACACTTCTCTGCATTCATTGAAGGAAACATCTGGAATGGGATTAATTATATTCGAGTGCTATATTGCAAGGCCAAGCTTTAATAAAAGTGATGAGGTGTTTGAGTAGGATAGATAATTTTCTAGGGTAAGTAAGGCCATAAATATGAAGCATTTTGTAGTACTGACTCTGATTAGTTTTTTTAATCTCATTGTCATTATTTGTTAACCAAATTGAAAGAGCACATGACAGGTTAACATGAGAACTGTGCTACTACCATAATATGTTATTGGTTATTCTGTGGAATGAATAGTCTTAGTGGCTTGTTTGCTTTTTAACAAATGATTTTGGAATAGTAATTAATTCTGCCAGTGTTTCACTGATTGGTAGGCTTACAAATTTGTACCATGATCACACCATTGAAGCTCCCTCACTCCCTTTCTCTCTCTCTCTCTCTCTCTCCCTGTTCAGCAGAATGGGACCACTCATTGCATGGCCAACTTACCATGGCCAATTCGCTGTGGGACAACTCACTGAAGGACAATTCAACAAAATTCAAAAGTTAAATTAATTTCAGTGGAACTATGCATAATAATAATAATAACAATAATAATAATCCAGAAATAAAAGAGTTACAATAATTTTGATGAAAACTTGGTCACCATGTTTTAATGGTCATAAAAGTAACTGAATTAAATAATTAATACAGCATTGAATTGTCCCACCATGAGTTGTCCTGTGGTAAATTAGCCGTGCTAAATGTCCTGTGGCACATTGGCCATGGCGAGTTGTCTTAGATGCCTCTCCAGCTATAAGAGTAAATGAAATAATCCAATGTATTGTTTCCCCTTAAAACATGATTTCCTCTCAAAACTACTAGGAAGGTTATTGAAGCAATTAATCATTTTTAGCTCTCATTTGCAGAGAAATTTGAGATTCAATTTGACTTTTAAATAGTATACCTCATGACAAATCATGTCATTTCTAGTATGTTGCAATAGATTCTACAAAGTTTTGGTATTTGAACTCATGCCGAGAGAATATATGGAAATTAGCATTTATTTGGCTAAACTCAGGAAATCAGAGATAAGTATTCTTCCGCAGAAGTCTAATTTTGGCTTTTCCCAAAAAGCCTGGCTTTCAATTATCCTACACATTCCATGCTAAACATTATTCCAAGGAAAAGGAGAGTGAGGTGAGGAGGACTGAAAAAGGAGCACCTGCCTATCAACATCCAAGTAGAAAACTAGACAATCTAATTTCAGTTGTACTCCTTGCCATAATCCCTGAACATTTGCTGAAATTCAAGATCTTATTCAAGGAGATAATAAGTAATTTGTTTAGCTAAGACCATTATATTAACTTTATTTGGAATTCTACATGTGTGCGTTGGTTGCCTTGGCTTGCTTTCTCTCTATTTTTCTTTTCCCCAGAAAACTCTAGAGATTTGGATTCACTTGTTTCTCCATGCACAAGAACTAAATGGTTACACAGCTATCTGCCTGTGGTTTAGGAATAATACGTTTCGCTAGATTCTGTAATTCAGGCCTTTGGCAGAAAGCTGTACAGCATCTTCCTTTCTATTCTTCTTTCTACGGCTGGACTAAAGAGAAATATTAGTGAAAGGGCAAAAAAAAAGGCCTACCTGGGCAGATAAGAATGCGTTAAGAGATTCAACCTCAGTGATGAAGACTGTATTTTGATTATCTTTTAATGGGAAACCTTTAAGAAGGAATCTGTCAAAGTACTTTAAAACTTTTCCGTCCTGGATCCTTAACATGGTACTAGGGACCACAGTTTTCTTGTGGGTGCCAATGTTCACACCCATACTTTTCTTGGTGCCTGTCAGACTCCTTGCATATTTAAATTAATTTTATTCATTTTCACTTTTTAAATTTTCAGTTAAAAATTCAGAAATTAGAATGTAGGAAAGCATCATCCTCAAACATAATTGGTACTTCAAAATGCCTCTGTGCCTGATTTAGGTCTCAGAAATATTTTTAGAATTTAAAATGGCAGGGATCTAAAGCTCCTCTTTCAAATCTTAGAAAAAACAACAAGAAGATGAATTAGAGGAGAGTATCCTGTGAGATTAGAAATGATGTTGGAAATGATATTCTACCAATCTAGCTTCTGATAATTGGATTATTTTCCTCAGTGATTTGTATCAGATCTGTGATTTTATGATGATAAAAATAATGTACTTTGAATGTACAGATGTATCACCAAAAGTTGTGAATTCCCAGTTTATAGTTTGACCCTTTTCTTCTAGAAGATCAGGAATAGAATGTTCAAATGTTTTTGAGAGATAAGGAAATGTGCCATTGAGGACTTTGGGAAGTTTAATTGAAATCCATTTCTTCTATATACTTTTTCTCCATTCTGATTCTCCATTTATAAATAATGTGACTGAAGGATCAAATTGTACCATATTGTTTTTAGTCTTTCTACTTAATATTTGGTGTTAGCACACTTAAATAAACTTTAAAAAGTCTATTTAAAATAATGAAAGGATTATGAGATTATGCTTTCCTTCTCTGAATACTCCCAAATTCAGACTTCAATATTGGTGTACAAATATAATGAAAACTTGATATTTATTTCTTTTACTCTGCTTTTCTATATATGAGATTACTAGAGCCAACCAAAATATCTAACTGTCTTACTACTGAGAAAGAGACTTTCATTAATCATTTCTGAATATAAAAATCTAGGAGGAGGAGCTGCCTGTTACTACTTAACTTACATTAAAGTGAAAAAAAAGTCTATAAAGATGAAATAGATATTTGGAAACCGAGGAGAACATCTAAGTAAATCCAGTTCTTCATTTTATACAATTTTCTCTGCACAATTTGCACTATGAGCTGCCCAATCTGGCACAGCTTGCTGAGAGATATATCCCAGATTGGAATGGGGCAATTTGCCCCGGCCAACTTGTTGCGGTCAATTCACCATGGTCAGCTCACCAGGGCCAAATCACGGTGGACAGCTCATCACAGCCAACTCCTCATGGGATAACTTGCCAGGGCCAACTCACTGTGGGACAACTTGCTGCAGAGCAGTTTAGCAATTCAATTTTATTATTTAAAATAAATGTTTTTTTTTATTTTTGTCATTCATATTTCATTTTGTCCCTGTTTTTGCATCCCTTCTATAATGATTCTATTCCACCATTTCTTTGACATTAGTGTAACTCTTGTCCTGCAGTGAGTTGTCCCGTTGCGAGTTGGCCATGTCAAGTTAGCCACAGCGAATTGTCATAGATCCATACCAGATAACTGACCTTCTTAAAAGAATTTGTTTCTTTGATCCTATTACAAAGGAGGGATAGTGGAAAGGTTGACATTATGAAATCTTTTACTGATAAGCAATAGAGGAGATGCCCCATGTCCAGTTTGTAATGGGAATGGGAAACCTTTGCCATGGCTGTACTACACTGGTAGCGAAATGACTACAGATTGGGATTGGAGGTGGAGGGAGAGAGATTGTAAGGCTAGGAATGATAGTGAATTGCCTCCTAGAACTTTTCTGCTTCATTTTCACTCTTAACTCAACACATATATCAGAGACATCTCTTTTGATCCATTTCCTTGCACCCTTTCCAGAAGTATGTGTGACTAGTTGTATCTTAGTTTTTTTTAAAAAAACTATTATTAAAAAAAAACAAAGAAGTGAAAGATCGAAACAACTGTATGATGAACTGGCTAAACCTTTCACATCACAGGCTTAATTTTTGTATTTCCTTTTTCCTTGCTTATGGGCAATTTGTTTTCTTATTTATTTTTGTATTTATTCTTGCTACTTAATCTTTTACTGAAAATTCTCCCATTTCACTTGAAAATATACAGAATTTAGATTTAACTTACATTTTGAAAGGGTGTGCACTGCAAAGTAGTCATTTCTGACATGTGGTGGCTTGGTAATACAGACATAAATTTTGTTTGTGTGGTCTGATTACTTCATTTTTCCCGCTTGGTTGGAATGATGTCTCTTAATCCATGGCAACAGCTGCCAAGATATTGTCTAAGAAGTAAAATCTAATGGCTGTTTTTGTTTGAATAAAGCTTGAGTGACCTGAGTATTTCTGTTGAAAAAATACATACTTTCAAATATTTATTTACTTTGGAAAAGAATAAACTTTAATTTTATTATTTTTCCTCTAGAAAATATTTTGATATACAGTACTAGGAGGTTCCTTAACTGTATTTAGTGAAGTTTCTGGTATAATTTGTTTAATATGTATAGTGAGAAAATTGGGTCTTATATCCGTCATGGAAACAGGACAAATGTACTGCACGTTCATGTATGACAGAAGCACTTTTAAAACACAAAAACTCTATTTGAGTAAAGTAACAAGACTTTTTAGAGCAAATGTATATATACACTTACGTGTAGAACATCACCTAAATGTAAATCAGTGCCAGTATCAACATAAGTAAAGTTTTAAAAACATTATTAATGATCCACAAAGAGGGGATCCACAAAGAGGTAAGAATCAATTAAAAAAAATACTTATTAGGGTGTTGACTTCAAACCATGAGACAAATTAGAAATTCAATTAGAATTGAAGTAATAATAGTTGCAACTCTTGAAAGCCAGCAAACCTTGTCACATTGTTCACAGGGTAAAATGATCATATAAATCCATGTTTTAGCCTTGTTTAGAAATGTTATGCTGTCATTTGATACATTTTATGCTTTGTTTCAGAGCTTTATGGTTTTGATGTTCTCATTGATTCTACTCTCAAGCCTTGGCTGCTGGAGGTGAATCTGTCCCCTTCCCTGGCCTGGTAAGGGAACTGTTGCAGAAGATAGGATGAAATGATTATTCCCTAAGTAATTTTCTTCTGAAATTGCTTCCTTTGTGGGCAATAAATATTCTTGATGTTTTTTAAGTGGATCACGATTTGAATGAAGAGCAGAACCAATTTGCAAACTGACTATACTGTTGATTTTTTTTAATTTTTCAAGTTGAGGGATATAATTTATGGATGTAATTTAGCCTGTAATACACACTCCCTCGCTTTATGCATCAGACATATAAGGGAATTTATGTTTGCAAGGAGGAATGTCTTTAAATTTTGTTTTTGGTCTCTGAACTACAATACAGGTCATAAGGAGATACTATCACACCTATTAGAGATGTACAAAATTTTCTGAATTTAAAATGTCCAGGATTGAGGTTGAAATGGTTGTTCTGACCTTATCAGAAACATTCTTAGGTTGGGGCTTCTGGTTTAAACTTCTTCAGCGACAGATCGAAACCATGTCTCTGCGAGGCTTTGTTCTGTGCTCGCTGCTGGAGCGCCCCGAGCTGGCTGGCTTCGGGACTAAGCCACCTTGTAGAGGTGGTGAAGAGGGGGGAGACTGCCTGCAGGGTTGAGGAGATCCACATCTCTGCTCCCCAGCTGGCCATTACTCCCTTTCCCAGGAGCAGCAGTGGTTAGAAATGGCCACCACAAAGAAGAACTCGACCGGAAAAGAATGTGCAGGGGGAAGATAAGAGGAGAAAGTTTTGGTTGACCGAGTCAAACAGCAAAAGCAACAAATAAGGTACCCTGGAACTGAAACTATTAAAAAACAATAACATTGTTCCCTAGGAATATTTTTAAGCTGTGAAGGAGAGAGAAAGGGGAAAAGATTTGGTTTTTTTTCTCTTTTTCCTATACTGACAGCTAAGAGACTTAAGTAAGAAATTGAAAAAAAATCCACTTTGACATCAATAGGCATTTAATGCTGAAAATAAAAAGTCAAAGGGATAATAAAGATTGATATAATTAAAAGCTTTTGAAAACAGAAAAGGAAAGAGGAAGAATAAAAGGGCAGGATCTGGAAGGGAGGAGACTGCCTGAAATTAACAAGAACTTATAGCAAAATCTCAACAAGACTTCCAAAAGATACATTCTGACTGAAATATCGCAACAAAAACCCCAGAAAGAAAACGTCGAAAAAGAAATAAAGAAATAGAACTCGGACTATCTGGATTACTTGATGATTTCTGGATTCTTGGGCTATTGGGTTTTGAATGACTAAATTCAGATCGGGTGGTTGTTTTAAAACTGTTCTAAAATGGCTCCACTTTTAGAAGAATTGAAAATGAACTTAAAAAAGTAACAAAGAAGATGCAACAAGAATGTTTCTTTTGGCTTCGTATTTCAGTTTTTAGAAATGGAGATTTGGAATTTATGAGAAACGTAACATAGAAATGCCTGCGCAGAACGAAGAAGAGTTGCAAACAAAAGAAGCCATTTCTATTAATGCACAAGTAATCTAGACTGGGGGAATAAAAAGGAAAGGGGGGAAAAGAATGGAACAGTTTACAGGATTGGGAAGAACAACTCCAAAAAAAAAAAATAGAGTGAAAAATAAGTAAAAATCAGAAAGCAACAAAGAGGGAAAATGCAGAAGAGAGAGAATTAGAACTAGAGAGACAAGGGTAAAAAGGGGAGGGAGAAAGAATGAGAGGAAGGGAAAGAAGGAAAACGAAGTCATTAAAGGAACAGAAACAAAATACAGAGAAACCAGGGCCTATTTAGAGATTAATGGGTGAAAATTTAATGGAAAAAGGATTCTGAAAAGGATATTCTGCCAAAAATGCTCTGACTAGAAATAGCTATCATAATTCAGTGGAAATGCTTGTCAAATAAACTAAATGTAATAAAAGGTATATTTAAATGACTTTAAAAACAATGTGGAAAAAAGGAATAAAGATTAATTATTGGGATTATATGGTGTTTTTAAGGAAGTATGATATTTTATTTGAAAAGGAAGTGTATTAAGATGTTAAAGATTTTAATCCCTGATCTTTGTTGTATGATATCTGCCCCCCACTGAACTAGAACCTCGGGAAATGGAATGGTATGGATTGGGTTTCTAATAACTTACGCACTGTAATTTACAGCTCTTTTTTTTTTAAAGAATATACTGTGCATGTTATAAGAATGTACCAAGCATGAATTCGATTGGAAGTTATGTATTATGTATTATATTGAAGGTGCATAACCTACAGGTATATACTGAAAGTTTAAATAAGAGTTGATGATGTAATTAAAAGATATAAAGGTGTCAATAACTCCAATTTAACGTAACAATTATAGGAGAAAACTTGTTTTAATGAAGAAAAAGATCAATATGAATTGAAACAGAGCAGACAAAAGTTAGAATATAATTGATTTGAATTGAGATGAGATAATTAAATTAAAATCGAGAAAATCAAAATGAGGGGAAAAAAAACTATGTAGAAAATGTAAAATAGTATAAGATATGGAATAGAATACAAAAAAGGAGCATGAAATTAGTTTTGTGTGTCTGTATAAAAAGTTCAGATCCTGGGACCATGCTATTTTCAAAAAAGATGTTTTACTTGTATTTTGTATGTGTGAAAACCCAAATAAAACTTTATTAAAAAAAAAAAGAAACATTCTTAGGTTGAAACAGGGCTGTTTTTTTTTTCCTCTGAATGCTACTAGCATGTCTGGGAGAATATGTTTTGATGTGAAACAGCTGCTTCAAATTCAAAGTGTTGCGTACACTTCTATTACCTACCATATCTCCTTTTGGCTAAAATGGTAAGAGGCAAGATTGAACTGAAATAGTTGGGTAGGTAGAGGTCAGTGTTTAAGGATAGCTGCAGTGTTCATATTACTTTGGCCCTTTCTCAATAATCCATCTGTTGGTTGTGGGTGAGTGAGGAGGCAGGCTTGGATAAGATTATTTTCCTACCATCTCTGGTTGAATAAACAAAACACTGAGTGTTGTTTCATTCAAATGATGAAGAAAAAAAAATATTTTTTTAGAGGAAAGGGATTTCTTCTAAAGATTCACAACAACAAATAGTATTCTGTCATAAACGTTATTTCTTTTTCTATTTTGTTAACTTAGAAAAGTGAAATTTGTTTTTTTCTAGGAGAGAAAAAGCAGCATTCAATAAAGTATTTTATCTGAGATCATTAATGCTTAATTTCTTTGTGAATGGAGGTTTATAAGGTATAAATCTCAATTGGATCTATGACTTTATTTGGTCCTGGGTGTAGTGAGTGTTAAAAATTCACTTTTCACCGATATGTTTTTTTTAGTGATGAATCTATTTTTGGTTGTCTCAATATTCAAGAATAAGTGAATGAAAGAAACTATTTTCATTTATGGTGGACTTGTCCTGAGATAAAGAAATATTGGTTAAAAATAAAATTGCGGATAGAAGAAATCATAGTGTGGGCTGGAGTGAAAACAGGAATTGTTTTTGTTGGGAATGATCAGAGGATTACCCCTCTAAAGTGAAATATCTGACCATCCATTTGTTAACTGCAACACATATTTCACTAGCACAATATTGGAAGAACCCAAATGTACCACTGCTACATGTTGCTATTCAGAAAACTTATGAGTGTGCCCAATTGGAGAGGCTCACGCTTAAAATCAGTGGGAAGATGGATACAGATTACTACCGGATGTCAGATAAATGGTATAAGTGGGTAGATAATAAAAGGGGAAACATGTAAATGAACCCAAGATATATTTTATATTCAGCTGTTCATACCAAATGTATAAAAACAATTAAAGATTTTAAACTTTCTTTTCTCTGTTACTATTATTACCATGTTTCTCCAACAATACGTCCTCCCCCAATAGGAAGACCCAGCATGTTTTATGGGCATGAAATCAAATTAAGCCCCTCCCCCCAAATTAAGGCCTATATTAAACATTCAAAATGGGGGGGAATGGCAGGGGGGGCTTGCCATTAGAAAGTCCTTTTGTTGCATACCCAGATATGATGCTGCCTGCATTGACTTTGGCATTGGTGGGGCACTTCGTATCATGAGACCTTCCTCCACCATTGCTTTCTCTTCTCCTTTGCTGCCACAGCGTTTAGAGCAACGCCACGGCATTTGGCGCAGCCACGCACAGCCATCCAGGGTTTCCCCCTGCAACTGGAGCCCAGTGGAGACACTCGGCTTCAGACGCTCCTTTCGCTGCTTTCCCTTTGCTTTCGAAGGTAAAGCCAATTATTTTAAAAATGACGGCCTATTACAACATAGCCTCCCCTGCCCGAGAGGGCAGCCCAACCCCACGTGGGGAGGCGAATTTCCCGGGGCCGCAGCGCAGGATCACTCCCCTGGGAGAAGTGCCTAACCACCATCCCTGCCTGGTGCCAGGCAGAGCGCGAAGAGCTTCGCCTGGGGCGCCCAGCGCAGCTGACAGGCAGGCCCTCCTTCCCGGTGGTGGAGCTTTCACCAAGGCAGTGAGCACCTCCCCGCCGGACCCTCTGCTCATCCCGCCAGGGCTGCGTCAGAGCCGTGCAGGCTGGGCAGAGCCAGGAAAGCAAGCCGCGGGTGCGCGCCCGCCTGCCAAACAAAAGAGCTGGGCCGACCTGAGCTTGGCTTCCTTCCCAAGTCCCTCCAGCGCGAACCTGAAGGAGCCACCGGGAGAGGCCGCCCGAGGCAGTGATAGCACCCACCCATCCATGGACAGGGAGGCAAGGTGACTCGTCCTCCTCCAAGCTGAGCCTGCCGAGTCAGTGCCTCTGCCTGATGCCCATTCCGCTGCAGCATTTGCAGCTGCCAGCGCATTTGGAGATGCACGGGGATGGGCTGGGTGAGGGGTGGAAAGGACGGGTGGCTTTGGGCTCTCTCCGCTGGTCAGGGAAGCAGCGCTGCCATCACCTCGTTGCTCCAAACGCCGCGACAGCAAAGGAGAAGAGAAAGCAATGGTGGAGGAAGGTCTCCTGATACGAAGTGCCCCACCAACTCCGAGGTAAACATCCAAACTGTCGCTTCCCGTCCACACGAGGATGCAAGGGGGGGGGAATTAAGTCACCCCCAAAAAGACGGCCTAGCCGTTTTTTCGGGGGTCAAAAAAAAAATAAGGTCCGGCCTTATTATGTGAGAAACACGGTATTATTAGTCATTTATTATATTTCTTTGTTTACTAGTTAAATAATATGAATGTATTTGTAATTGAAGAGTGGTTATAAACCAACGTGAAAATAAATAGAGTATATTGTGAATTATTTAGAGCTTAGGATGTGATAATGAATGAAGATGTGACTAATACTAGTCAATATTGATTATTAGGACTTATCAAATTTGAATAAAAATGTAAAGAATTATGGTTTTCACATATTGTTTCTGTATTTTTGAATTTGTATGTTTTTAATTTTGTAAATAAAATTGTTTTTAAAATTTAAAGAAAAAAAAGAAACTGGAAAGATCCAAAGTATTGAAAAATATACCCTGGATCTTTGAGGAACTCACAGAAAATTGTTCAGAGAGCACTGTTGTTCTTATCACAGATATTATAAGAGGTATTTCCAGTTTGGAAATGCTGATTTTCAGTCTAGTAGAACAGAATTCCCCAATCTTTTTGGCTTTGTCAACCAGCTGAGGGAGGGAGGAGAGGGGTAGTTCTGCGTGAACAGTGGGCATGCACACCTGCTATTCGTGCAAATGGAGCACACACTCATGCGCTCATCCACCATTTCTGTGGTCCAGTTCTGAATGGCTCAAGGCCTGGAGGCGGGCTGCGGCATATGAGATACTGTACTGGAACACTAGATAAGGGAAAATTAAGATTTTAGATTTTCTAAAATTAAAATCTAATCTAACCTCTGCCTAGAATGTCAAGGGAGAAGGATTTTCATAAAGTTGTGTGTATTATTATTGTTATTGTTATATTATCTGCTTAAATAAATGGAAAAATCTGCTTAAATAGAGGCCAAATCTCTGATTTGGTAGTTTCAGGGATGGGGCTTTCCATTCTTGGAATGATAGGCCTTGTACATATCGATTACTTTCCTCAAAGATGCAGATTAAAGTGATTAATCAGGTGGTCTTATTTGTTCTCTTGTTCCATACTGTTAGTGATGCTCCCTTGGATCTGAAAATTAAAGCTAGCATGCTTTCAGATATGTTCACACTTGTAGGTGAGTGTTACATCAATCTTTGTTTCATATTATATTGCATTGTGTGACAATGTGTTAAAAGTCAATATATTGTATAGTCCAGAGCTGATTTGAAATAATTAATGGTTTATATTATGTTCCATATGTATCAGGTTAGCTCTATTTACACATATTTAACTATTGTGTTGTGCAAGGATGTAGTTAAGGTACTTCAGAATTTCATTTTAGCCCCAATAAGCTGGAGTTTGTTTGGGGCTAAACAGATCTTTCCCTACCAACATAAGTTTTATTTAATGTATTGTAGGAACAAAGTAGTCACTTTATAGTTTCCCTTTCGGGCTCTAAGACAAAGTACAGGACAGGCCATGTTAAAATCTATATGAATCTGGTAAATTCTTTGTAGTGGTATTGGGAATCATTTTGAAAAGTAAAGTAAAATAATTAGTGACAGGCACATGTGATATTTGTGCAAAGTATGACAGCACTAAGTTCTGTAGCATGAAAAATCATAGAATAAATGGTATGATACCTGTGTTTCTCAATATATTTAAGATTGACATTTGCATAATGTTTTGGACATGTGGCAGGTGGGATAATTTTACTGTCTTCTTCCCACTAGCAATTTCCTGCACATTCAGGGTCTGCTTTTTTTCTGGATTAACCAAGTTTTGAACATTACAGTAATAACATTACAAAACATAATTTACCATGATTGCTGTTAAAATATCTGTAAAATGGGGACTAAATCTCAACAAAGATATATTTTGGAGCAGCACCCAAGCTTCAGAAATATCAGTCCCTCAAATCTACATAGATACACATTCTCATGTCAGTCACATTTGTTTCTCATGTCAAGTCAATGACATCTAGTTTCTCTTTTTTGTATTTCACAGCTCAACATAATAGTTTTTTTTTAACAAATCCATGCTTAATTTTGGAGAATAAATGTTATTTGTTATAATATAAATGTAATAGTGACATAGTTTCTGCAGAGGGGACCAATTTCTATTACTCAACAATATCTATAATTAAGCAGTGTCCTGGGAAGCATCTGTGATAGCACTAGTCTAGGTGGTACATTGATGGTGTCAGGGCATTTGATCCAGAATTAGATGCCCTTCATATGACAAGTCTTCCTCCCTTCTTCTCTCCAAGGCTTTGTTTGTCAGGATCCAGGTCAGCGGCTAAATCGGACATCTTATTATTCTTCTGAGACAAAGAGAAATCCATACCAAAAAACTCAAGTAAGGAGAGAAGAGTTAAAACAGTGTTCCTGTGATTATATTATTTACATTATGAATTATATTTGCTTGTTGGTCTTTCTATACTTTTTCTCCACTGACTACTTTTCTTTCTACATTTAAGGTGATCTTTAATATAGTATTTCTCTTTTCTTAACACTTTAGTCATGCATTGTTTTTATACTATTGGGAAGTAAAATGATCTCTAGAAGTTCTTTGTGTATCTGAGAGGGTATTATTACTTCTTTATTTGGTGCTCTTAATATTTATAACATTTAAGATGGAGGGAAGAGGAATCAAGGTAAGCAGTGAAGTAACATATTGTATAGATGAGTCAGTTATATGGCCTTGGGTTTAATAGAGGCCTGGATTCAATTGTGTGTGGGAGGGGTAGCAGTGGAGCATCTTAATCAAATGTGTCCCAGTGGGAAATATTGGGTACAGAATTCCTGAAAAGAAATTCCCCTTATCCCTAGTGAGTGTTGATTTCTGCTGTATTTCATACCATGTAAAATGATACTAGCACCATAATTGCTGCCATCTACTGTCTGCTTGTTTAGCGCTGCAAGGCAAGTGTGAAGTCTTTTATGTTTCCCAAAGTCTGAACATAATTTGTGATCTGAATTAAGTTGCCGTTTGTTAATTTCGTAGGGTTTCAAATGTTTCAAATACTATTTGTAACCCAGAATTTATTGTTAGCTATCATATGAATCTGTAAAAGAAACAAGTATTATTTATTACATACATTACATACATTATGTATGCTAACTACGCTTTCCCTCAGAAGTTTACAATCCATTAAAATTAATCAATACAGTTTTCAACAGTTAAAATACACAACAAAACTTGATAGTTAAAGGATAATTAAAGGAAATTAAAACAATAGAAATACCAGCAAGAGCATACAAGTACAAAATTAATCTTGATTTATTAAAATGCCTGGGAGAATTTAAATACTGAAAAAATAATACAATCAATGCCAGGTATACTGTATGGAGGGTTACCATTGACAGGACTTGTCTTCAGCTAGCCACTTGATATTTATTTTGGCATTCATTTATTTACCTACTTACTTTTGATTAATTGTATACTATGTAGTCAGTGTCAACTCTTAGCAACAACATAGGTGGATTTTCTCCATGACTGTCTGTCCCTAACCTCATCCTTCAAGTCTTCCAGTGGTGCATCCATTGCCACTTTAACTGAGTCAATCCACCTTACTGCTGATCATTGCTTTTCTTTCCACCTTTCCCAACATTAGAACCTTCTCTAGAAAAACCGTCTAACTTATTTGATTTATAGACTGCCTGACTCTACAACTCTGGGTGCATACATAAAGCAGTGTAAAACATTGAAATAGAAATAGCCAGAAAAGGGAAAATAGAATCCAATAAACAATTCATTTTATAAGGAGCCCCTAACCCCCACAGCTCAAGGCCTGGAAGAGGCAGGTTTTAAGGGATTCTTTAAAAAAGGTCAAGTGTATTTGTGAGGTTGTATTTATCTTAGGCAGAATATCTTTCCAGAGGGATGGCTCCATCACACTGAAGGTTTGCTATGGAGAGTACTCAAAGCAAAGCCTCCAAAATTGAGTTTGGGGAATAAAAATTAACAGATTTCTCAGGTAATAGTGCTCCCAAACTATGAAAATCCTAATAAGTTAATACCAGATCCGAAAAGCAAATAAAGGTTGTGTTAAACTGGTTGTAATGCAGCAGTCTTCTGCAATATTGTTTATTAATTGGTGTTTCCAGACCATCTTCAAGGAAACCTCATGAATACCACATTACAAAATAGTTCCAGGGCCTGGATTATTATCGAATAGCTATCCTAAATTGGTATAAGGTGCATCACTCCATAGAGGACAATTGTGTATCTAATGGCAAAAATGGATATAGATGCACTAAAACTTGATCCTTTAGGAGAAAAGCAATCCATCTCAGAACCGTCCTGGGCAGGCACATCATCCATTACCAGCACTTCTGTCATCTCCAGATGAAGCTTCAGGGTTTTCTTTCTCTCTCATCCATTCCAAGCACTGATTCAGCAGTTCCACTATTTTTCCTGGCACTTATAAAAAGCAAGAAAGAGGCCTCTATGCTGTCAGCATACTGATGATACTCCTTCAGATTTCAGAGTGACCTCAATCAGCAGCCTTATAGTATGCCAAATACAACTGGGAATCGAATATAATACTGCAAAACCCAATAAATATAAATGCCATGGGACTGAGCAAAAATCCTCCAGTGTCACTTTTTGGAGATAGCCTCCAGGTAATTGGAAACATTGCACAGCTGTTCAAGTCAAACCTAACTTGGACAAATTCTCCCTAAAGTTATCTAGGAGGAGAAAAATTACTTCTCCATTACCACAGAGTAGGTTCAATAATGAATTCTTCTTAGCATATAGCATAAGTTTTCCTCCACCTGCATTCCAGATGTTTTCCAGTTCGCTTCATTATCTTCAGGTGACTGCCTACCACATTTTGAAGGGCACCTGCACAGTGACAAAGGATGCTCAGCAGCAATTATGAAAACTGCCTGGGTAATTTTTATTTATTTGATAGCCTCACCCAGATTCTGACCTTGAAGATCCCAGATAAAAGCTAGGAAAAGTTTCAAAATCCTCTGGAATCTGCTGTCCTTTGCAAATGGATCTTCCTAATGGGTCCCCAACTATGCAGAAATGAATATTGACCTGAAGTCTAAATCTCAACAAGGAATGGTCAAACACTGACAAAAATACATTCTTCAGCTCCAGGTTCCAATCCTTGTAACCAATAAGAAAACAAGCAAAAAATAAAATGTAAATGGATTGAGAATGTTCCCTGCCACATTGCTGCCATGAAACCTTGAGCAACTCCAACCTTGGTATATGGCATGGCTGTTTTAATGCCCTAGAATCATCATTTTAGAAGTCTTGGCGCCCAATCCAGGATCACCCTTAGACATGAAGACTGCTGGGTAGCTGAATAGATGATATATCAACATCAGAAAAAACACCGTACATTGGTATTAAAATGGACAGAAGATTGGAAAGAAAAAAGGCATCTGCTTACTGTATTCGATTCTCTTTTTTGTTCAAAAATCATCTCACAAATCTCCAAGCCATGGTTAGTTATATAAGCTAAGTGTTTCTCTCATCCACAATCAAACCTTAGATGAGAAAGGTCTTATTCATTTATCAGCCTAACATTTAAAAACAGTGTCAACATCCCAGAGGGCAAACTAGTATAGTTGGTTGTCTGGAATGAAAGAAGAACCAGAAGAGGAGACAGGCACAAAATGCCTGATCTCTTCTCTCCTTACCTATCAGCCATGGATTTTGCTTTCCCTGTTAGATTTTGCTTTCCCTGTTATTCCTTTGACTTTCTCTGGTATTAAGACAACAGGCAAGCACACTGAAGTAAATGGGGGGGGGGGAATTCCATCCATGAAATGGTCTTGTCCAAGGGATGCTCCTCTTTTACTATCTTTCACCTTTTAGCCTATGGGGCTCTTTAAATTTGGTGTTGCATGCTTTGTATATGTGGGTTCTGTATTTCTTGAATGAAATATTTAAGATGTAAATTGGAGGATGAAGCAAAAATGGGGTACATTTTTATGTACATCAGAAATGAAGCTCTAATTTCAGACAATTGGTAATTTTGAAAGAGAACATGAAATCTTTATTCTTTTTATTTTATAGCGCCCTGTCTCTGCACAGTCTCGATCATCAAATGCCAAATTGGTAAATATTGGGCTCTATATTGCTTCATTCATCATTTAGAAATTTAATCAGTGTATTTTGCATTTTTAAAGAAATATGTTTGCAATAATCTTTAAGGTGATGCAAATAGTTATGTTAAAGAGGCGAATAGACATTGGACAAGAATCAAAAATGTATTTCTAATGGCATCATGTCCAAGACTATGATTAATTATAGAAATACGACATTCCAAATATTTCTTTGGAAATATTCTCTAGATTCTAGATGGACCTATTTTCTACAATTTTGTGAAATATGGGAATATGGATGCTGTATATAACAAGTCCTATGTAAGATTTTTATATCCTGCATTTTCTTTTATGTTCTGTTGTTAGTTTCTCTCACTACTTTGAATGTATCTGTTGTCTGTCCTCTTTTAATATTTCTTCTAAGATTGTTATTTACACTAGAGAAATCCTGTTTTGAGATTAAACAAGATTGTGCACAAGTATAGTAGCACCTATACCACTTTAGTATTTTGCAAAATGAGCCACATTACCAACATTCCTGAAACACAGAAAAATGCCTGTGTAAAAAGAAAATCAGCGCAAAGCTGAAGGTGATAAGGAAAGAAATATAATCTTGAAGACTAATTTAGCACTGTAGTGGCAGTGGCATACACATAAAGGACACAGCAAGCATTCAAGAATCTAAGGAAAACTAAAACACTAGGAATCCAATAATCCAAGCCTGTCTTTCCCAAGAGGAAAAAAAACTGTTGATAATCTTTCATTTTTCCTTTAAAAGAAGAAGAAATCCATATTTGAACTAGCTGCATGGGTTATATTGTTTGTTGTATTAATGAGAAGGTGTTCTAAACTAAATGGACTTTGGAATTAATGTGCCAAGTTCCTGTATGTTAATAAGTCCTACATATCAAAAAAGAAAGAAATACAATTATAAATTATACGATAACAATAATTTGCCCAAAGATAATAGATCAAGTATTGAAAACTTTGGTAATTCTCTTCCAGAAGGATTAACAAGAATACCATATTACATAATTAAATCTTACTCTTTATTGGATTTCTGACATGCATTTTTTCTAGTAGTTCTGGAAATAACTCCTTTTTAGAACCAGCAAGAAATAACAAGAAGGGCAACTGTTTCATATCAGAATGACAATTGCACCTCATTAATGGAAACATAATTTGGAACAGTGGTTCTTCTCAAGATACTTGCAACACCCAAGTTATTTTTGCTTTCCCTCTTCTAATCTGAGGATTGGGCAGCTTTCTATGCCCAGTTCCTAAGCAAAGAGAAGGAATGTTCCAGTGAATGCAGCTGATATTCCTGCCAGATTCTAAGGCTAGGAAAACTACTTCTCACTCTTGCAACAGAGACTGCTAAGTGCCACATTGGGAACCTGTCTGTGTGCTGTGCAGTTTGTGGCTGAAAACAATATTAAATACTTCTGTTGCTTATGGCTATTTTCTCAATATGTTGGAAATGTCAGGTACAAAACAGTACATTCCATGCATTTCAGGAGGAAAAGATGGACAGACTCCTGGAGACACAAGAATGCATTGGGTAATGGGAGACACATAAGAAGCAAACTAATCAGAGTCTTCTCATGACTTTCTTGGCTATTATAGCCAAGTTAGATTGCAGGATTGTATAAAATCTATAAGATAATTTTGTATACATTATGTGTATTTTGGATTTTTTTTGTATTGTGAATCCCTTTAGTGCAAATGCAAAATAAAATATATTTCCAAGATGTTTCTGAAGCGAAAATGTTTAGTGAAGATTATAAATTAGCCAATGACAGGGCTCATAAGATGAGCTACAGAGTTTTCTGTCGATTTCATTGTTGATTCTTAATGAGGTAACATTTCCCTTGAGGGATAAGATCTATGACAAGGAGTCGTCCTTGACTCATGACTCCTACTGGAAGGTCATGGCCATGTGTACTTTTGCTTAGCTCTAATTAATGCACCAGTTGTTGCATTTTCCTGAACTTGAGTAGTTACTCATACTGTTATTATATCTGGTTAAATTTGTACAATATTGTACATGGAACTGCCTTTGAAACCCATTCAGAACCTGCAATTGGTTCAAATGTAGGGGTCTGCATGTTAACCAGCCAGTATTGTTGTTATCATTATTATGTTATTTTGTATGCTCTGTGTTGGTTACCAACAGATATCTGGGTGTTAATCAAAGGTACTAATCTTGACTTAATGAGTTGGTGCCAAAGAATCTGCAAGATTAGCTGCTCCAACCTAAGTCTCTACCTCAGGAGACCCTTTTGAGAGAAGCTGCTGGTGATGCCTGATTTTTTGAGATGATTAAGGACAGAAAGGGCTGCTTCTCCAACATAGAAAAAATTTGGATCATGGACCACACCAGAAATTAAATTTGCTCTCTTGGTGACAGTTCTTGGGAGTTTGGGAACATTCAACTTTATTGGAGGGTCTTAGACTGCTTGCTCATTGCTGACATTGCTTCTATTTATTATGTATTGTAATTATTATTTGATTTTTCATTTTAATTCATATTTTGTTGTGCATTGTGTTATTTAGAAGTGTGCTTCTTTAGGAATTTATTATCTCCAAAATCATTGATTCTGGTAATAAAGAATCAAGTGAGAACTGAGAATTTTGGTTGTAAGCAAAGTCACAAGAAATATGTTTAATGCTTTGCCTATGGAGTCAGAAATCATCAGTGCTGGCTCTTGCTTTGGGGTGTGTATCAAACACTGAGAATTTAAAGTTTGGCTTTGGTTTCTAAATGGGGTGTGGAGGCAAGGAGTATGAAACCTGGCATTTGTGCCTTTGGATCCTTCTGACTTTCTCATAATTCCTGGCTTCGATGCCTGGCAAGAGTTGTTCTTATTACTGTTTGTTAGCCAAGTGCTTTTGGCATTTGAAATCTATTTAAATAATTGGAATAAAATCAGGAGGAAAAAAAAGGCCAAAACTGACTTCTTACTATGATCATACAGCGTTCCCGACCCCTCTCTGCCAGCGATGCTGAGATGAAAAACCTTATTCCCTCTGCAAAAGAGAAAGTTACAGGAAGGCATGTTGGCTCCATGCTGGGCCTCTCTATGGAAGAGGTAAAGCAAATCATTTATTTAATTATCAGATTTCTATTGTTAAGACCAAACAAATCTAAAAACAGATTTAAAACAATATAACCAATTAAAAAGAATGAGAGATAGTAATAAAACATAGTCTGGATACAAATGTTTCCCAACAGAAGCACATCATACACTCTAATCCAAAACATGAGAAAATTTGTAAGACTTGTTTTAATGAGTCCAGGGTGGAGACTGTAGAAATCTTATGTGTGCATCTATATGCACAGGCGTACATGCACTTTTTCAGAAGGCAGATGTTGCAACAAGGAAGTCTTGGGTCCTATCAAACAAATGTTTAATTGATGGGACTTTAGCCATGTGAACTTTGTACAATCATTCTAATCCCAATCCCAAGCATTCATTGGGAGAAATTGCAGGAGACAGGTACTCCCTTAGCATCAAGACCTATGAGATCCACCTGTCAGTGCCTACCAACCTTGCCATACTGAAACTTAATACTGTATAGAGAAAAGAGAACCACATTCTGCCCTCATTCTTAATCCCCATAGCCAGTCCAAAAGAAATACCATGATTATTGGTATTGAATGCCACCATGAAATGAAGGGGGGAAAGGACAATTGCACCATAGCATTCCATCTCTTCCAGAAGTCATTGACAAGTGTGATCAGTGAGTGGTGTATGACCAACTAGATAGAAATTGCCCAGGGGACTGTTGGGTCCAGCAATACTGTATTCAGTCCTTGCATATAAATGCTTATAAAAGGGAAAGGAGAATAATATTTTTAGTTGATGTGTTCGATAACTAGATATATTTGTCAGATTAACATTTTGGAAGTCCAGTGGACAGCAAATGTCAAAAGAACAAAGTATCTGTATATTGGAAGCATTAAAATTGATGCTGTAACGAGGGATTTTTTTATTTACAAGGCTTACGTTTGTATACTTTGGCATATGCTGAGGAATTTCAGAGCTTTCTGGGAAATGAGATTCTTTTGTGAGCTTAACATTTTTTGATTTCTAGCCTTCCTTCTGATTTTAGATAAAAGTGTTGCGCCGAGTGAAGGATGAATATGATAGAAGAGGCGGGTTCATTCGTATATTCCCTACACCATTAACTTGGGATATTTATGGGTAAGAAAAACTTAAGAAATTAATTCTGCTATCTTAGATTTTGTAGAAGACTTTTAGGAAGAAATAGATTTTAATGTTGTTTTTTCCAATGATCTCATTACCAATTTCCACATTTCAAGCTGCATTTTCAGATCATGTCTTCAGCCTTATAGTAGAAGAAAAGCTTACTACTGATTGTATCTTGTATCCTTCTGTATGATCAATATTTTCCTTTATAGATACTATGACATCCTTAGGTATTCCTCCTTCCAAACTTATAATGTAAGTTTTTCCCCCTTGTTTTTTAGAATAACTTTGATATTTTCTTCTGTTCAGGTATTTTTCTTTTTCATGATGAACTTTAACTCTTTAACTCTTGATTTCTTAGGCCTTTTCTGGAACACAAGACAACAATGAACTATATGCTGGCTACTCGTCTTTTCCAAGAAAGGTAGGAAGGCTGTTATAGTGCAATATGTACAGTGAGGCTTCTTTTGTAGGAGAGGCAATTTCATGGCAGCAGTTCTTTAAAATACAAGCGCAGCTCAGAATGCACATGTTCTTAAAATGTTGCATGAGACACAAAACAATGCTCAGCAGGAGATTTTTAAAAATCTGCAATTATAAGCATCAGTGTTGCTGTATGCACTTGATTGGGTATATATGCAAATGCGCAAAAATAAAATTTAAAAAATAAAATTGAATAGAAATCACAACTTTCATCTCCTTATGTGGCTATCATTTTTTTTTAAAAAAAACTAAAAACTAATTCCCTTATCCCAATTTCTTTTCTTTCTCACTATTCCCAGACAGCAGTGCCAGCTCTTCTTTTAGAAATAGATCCTTTGGCTATGCTGAGTGAAGGGATATTTACTTATTTTTATTTATTTATTTTTCATATTTTTGGATCGTCCAGCTCCCTCAAAGAGGGACATGAAGAACAAAATTTTAAAATATAAAAACAGTATGTATAAAAGTTTAAAAGAATAGAAAGAGGCAAGGATAATGATGATGATGATGATGATGATGATGATGATGATGATGATAATGATAATGATATTATCCATTCCAACCCTTGGTGATTCTAGGACCCAGGTCTCTCCACATCTTCCAATCTTGCACTGCTTCTTTGAGTTTTTCTGTGCTCTGGTTGGTGTCAGCTTTGATGGTGGCAATGATAAAGCACTATTAAAATTTAATTAAAAGTTGAAGGGATGGTTTCAGGGCACTAGCCAGTCCCACAGCTGCATGCTTCTTTGGGCTCCCCGTATGAGGTCGCAGAGTTATAATTTTAACTCCTTTTTGTAAGGCCAGGAGAGTGGGGGGGGGCTGTTTTGCCTGGGGGGGGGGAGAATATTCTACATGGTGGAGGGAATAAGATAAAGCTTTCTTCCTGGACCCCACTAGTTGTTCTTTTATTGATGAGATCTGCAATATAGCTTCCCTGTTTGACTGGGTGAGATGGGCTGATGTAATGGGGTGATGATAGTTCCATAGGGCTTTTTAAAAAAAAATCTCGGTTCCTTTTCATTTTTCTTTTCTGCATCATTATTATGCAATATATGTCTATCCTAGTCATTCTGTATATCAGTGCAGCCAGAATTTGAAACCATTCCAGGCAATAAGAGTTACAACACTGTAATATTAAAGCATTATATTTGGCATTGTTTAGCAATTGCAGTTATCAAAAGAAAGTCATGGTAGTAGCCTGGGAAAAACTGGGGTATTGAAGAAAAATAAAACTGAGATATAGGATGTGGATTTCACTGTGTGCTATGTGGTTCAGAAATTATATCAGCGGGGTAAACTATGTAGATTAGTTTGTAACTAATTTAAATTAGTTTGTAACTATGTAACTAAGAAGTTGAAATAGTAAAAAGTGCTAGAAAATATGATAAATGATAGTGAACATAGAGGAGTGCTTATAAACATAGCGCTGAAACTGTATGACAGTTAAGAAGATTTAAATTGTTGATGACTACTGTATAAGCTGAGGAAGTCATGGAATAATTCATATGCAAATAAGAACAGGAGATTCCTAAGAACATAAGAATTGGCTTTCTGAAGTAGAACAAAATCTTTACCAAGTTTTTCTCAACAGTTGTCTGCCCAAATGCCTTTACAACTTTACCACTGCATTTAATTGAATGTCTTCTACTATTCCATTAATTTATTTAATTCAGTGGCATTTTATTTACATTCTTTATTATATGCCAACATTTAGATGCTATCAAATAATCCGGGTATTATAGAAGTCACTTCTGACTTCAAAATAGTTTTAGTGAAATCGATAAAAGTAAAGGTTCCCCTCACGCATATGTGCTAGTCATTTCCCACTCTAGGGGGCGGTGCTCATCTCTGTTACAAAGCCGTAGAGCCAGAACTGTCTGAAGACGTCTCAATGGTCATGTGGCTGGCGTGACTAAATGCCTAAGACGCATGGAACGCTGTTACTTTCCCACCAAAGTGGTCCCTATTTTTCTACTTGCATTTTCACATGCTTTCAAACTGCTAGGTTGGCAGAATCTGGGACAAGTAACAGGAGCTCCATTACGCAGTGCTAGGGATTCGAATCGCCAAACTGCCATCCTTTCTGATTGACGTCTTAGCCACTGAGCCACCACATCCCATTAGTGAAATAAAACCATTCCAATGTAAGATCTTGTGATAACCTATCAATTTTAAAATAATTGTTGTTTTATTTTTACAGACTTGCATTCGATCTGTCATTTTATCCAATAATTACTAGGCCTTTAAGAAGCTTTGTTAATGACCAGTTTTTACATTTATGGTTGATGTAGCATTCTATCTAACCTTGATTAGGTAATATGTGTAAAATTATGAATGGCATTCTATGCATGAATAAAACAACATGCATACATAAACTGGGTTTAGATTGAATTTGGAGACTGCTAAACCTCAGCCCTATAAATTGAAGTTTTATTATATAAACCTTCCAGTGTTCTTCAATTACAGGAACTCCTTAGAATTCCTCGCCCAAAAGACTATTGTCTATGCAGGCTGGACATTCTTAAGAGTTGTAGTCCATGCACTGGATTGGGAAAAGTTGACATATGTAAATATGTTTCTCCATATGAAAATTTGGAAATGACCAAGTATAAAAATATACAACTGTTTATATAATGCAGTATATATTTGAACAATTTCGAGATTTCCTAAGCTGGACCCAAATATTCTATGTCTAGGAATATTTATACATTAGAATATTTCCATCTGAAAACTTCTTTTGAGATATGATTTTTCTTAAAAACTAGTTTGATATAATTTTTGGGCCATATCTCCCACTCCTGATATGGTAGGATTAGAAGTTCATTTTCTGTTTTCTACCATTATTACAGTACATTATTGTAATAATGTAATTCATAATGACATAATTATATAATTGGTAGTCTGTTGTTAGAAAGACTACACTATTTCCTTCCTTCCTTCCCTCCCTCCCTCCCTCCCATCCATCCATCCTCCATCTTAGGATTTTGAAAAAGGAAGCTGTCTTATACTAAAACGTTTAGTTGTGTATAATATATTTTAGGGTGATTATCCATCAGTAGTTCTTCAACTGATCCCAGGAATAAATCCTTTCTCCTTGCTGCTATTTAATATTAATTTTTAATGAAAACAAAATATTCCTAAAGGGAGAAATGAATGAGTGTGAGATGTATTTGTTTATAAAAATATATTTGGAAATGAGGTGGAATGTAAGGCATTTCAAACAAAAATATTTGCAGTAAACATTTTCAAATGCCTGCATTTCATCCTCTTTAACAGATCAAGGTTGCTTCAGAGGACCACATCAAACAATAAATGGTGTAGAATTGTTTTGTGAATCTAAGATAAAACCCATGCCAGTAGATCATGTCTTTTAAAATAGTTAACCATGTGGAATTATTATGCAACATCTTTATGATATTGTCACTCATCTACTTCATCATCAGTAGTAGTAAGTCAGGAACCAAGCAGTGCTCCAAAACCATTTTTTGTTACCATAATGCTTCTGCCAGGTAACGATTTGACACTCAAGATAGTTGCTGGAGGATATTAAACTGTCTGTTGCACCTGTATACTAACAGTTGGGGCATGCTCACATTGAAATTATTCACCAAATTAATAAAGGGCAAATCTAGCAATGATTATGGATATTGACAGTGGAGATGCAAGGGATATATTTATGAATCCTGGAGATGAAGAATGGGTAAGAATGTAAGGACAGCTCTGCTACAACAAAGCACATGCATTTTGTTTCTTATGGTCTGTCAAATTTTTTAGTTACTCAAAGGCAGGACATGAACTTCTCTTTTACTATGATTCCCCAGCAACAGTAGGCTTGGGCCTCATCATGAATCAACAGTGAGCTTTTGGTTTCTGCATTTGTTGTTTTTGAAAGCACAACATGGACATTATTCTGATCTAGGGAAACAGTGCTAATTGTCTTTAATTTCACCTAAGCTGCCATTTTTATCAAACACTTTAGTTTTTCTAACAGTATTTTTATAGATTTATTGCACTTTGAGGTAAACCTGTCATATAACTAATATAATCACTCCTATTTCTTCATAGAGGAAGTTCAAGGAAAGGACCAGTTCCTAGACGAGCTCGGTAAGACTTGAAATAAAGCTTCTGATGACATGCAAAGGACTCCATTATTTTGTAAATAGGACTTCCTGAATATTTTTTCTCTGTCAAGAATGACAGATGAACTGTGGACCATAGCCACATTCAAGATGATCTATAGAACCTCCCCAAAAGATGCTGTCAAAATGCAATTTTAAATGTGGCAGAGGAAAATGATTAAATACATGAGGTCTTAATTATATAACTTTTGTTTTCATCTTGCCTATTTTTTGCAAGTTACTTAAACACTTGTTTATCTGTCAGCATTAAAAATGTGTTCCAATAAACAGGTTAGATTCATACTTCAGTAATCTTTGAGTTGGTTTTCATTTGGATAAAAGGAGTAAGGTGCCCACTCGTAGTATACATAATACTCCTTCTTTGAGTTTAACATTTGATCCTTTTTGTAAACAAATGGTTGATAACTGCTGATGAGGCTAAGGCAAGACAAGTATGATAATTTGTAGAATACTTGTAATTACTTCAGATACTTTTTGCTACTTTAATCCATTATTACCGTACATGTTTCTAATCAACTATTTAATTTCTACAGTAAAAGCTGCTCAACGAACAGCTGAGTTTGGCTACTGTTAACTAATTGACGAGTATTCACTCTGTAATGTTCATTTCCTGGGTTTCCTTTGTAGAATTAGGAATAAGTAGATCAGGCTTCAGCAAATTTGTGTCAATATTAATATATTTCATTGAATTTGCATTTCTTTTAGTTAATTTTGTATTGGATTGTATGCACAGTTCTGCCTAATATTTGGCATTAATATTAAGCTATACTTGTGAACATATCCATTTTGATATTTGAAAAAGAATTTTCTGAATGGTTTAACAATGTTGATGCAGAAAGTTTATAGATCAAGACTGAAATTAGTTTATTTGGATCCCAAATCTATAATGACTCCCACCATCTTACATGGGAAACTATCTTGGGTTAGTGTGGGAGATCATTTAAATCCTTTGCAGACCATGGAATATTCTGAATAATTTTAGACTGTTATTTTTCTCTCAGCGATCCCACTTTATACATTTGTTGTTAAGATAAAATTAAGGATGACCTTGAATACGGTGTTCTGAGTTCCTTAAACAAAAGGCAATTCTTGAACAATTCATTATTTTTCAGGCTTACTGATTTCACAGAGCAATTTTGAGCTTAAATGGCTGACCAGGATAAATATACAATCTTTATTCCCTACTGGAAATAATGGAAGAAATCTAATTGCTATGGAACTTAATTCCACATAGTCATAAAAAGGCCAACTGGGACATTATAGAACATTGTATATAAATCAGTTTTTCAGTTGTTCCAGCAGAATTTCTTAATTCTTAGCTATTGTCCTGTTAATATAAAAGAACAGAAGGCAAGTCTTGCCAATCTTTTTCTGGAATCCTCATACAAATTTATATCTTACTGTAAAGAATTGTGAACTGTGAAGACTGGAATAGAATAAAATTATGAAAGAGATTATAATAGACAATTATTTGCATGTTTGATCATAATGTACACATTAATGCCTCCAAACTCGAGTTTTCAGTAGCATCCCTCTTTGGTACTGTTGTGCCATCACAACTTCTCTAGTTTTATTTCAATTGTATTCTCCTGTAGGTATTTTTAGGTAAGTTGGCTTCCCCATTATGAATTGTGGATGGATTTCCCAGGAACTGATAATTTTGACAGCGGCCCACAAAATTGCCACTCTGTTTGTTTTATCGGCCCAATAAGATTTAATGAGGGTGGCAGAATGCCACCATAACATTTGGTGTTAAAAGGCATTGATTTGTTTTTCAAATCCTTAATACATTTTGTTTCATTTTTCTGAAAAGCTGAGGTCTCACTTTTCACAAAAAGTAGATACAGCTAGGTAACTTTGTTCAAACTAGTTTGATGGCTTTAGAAGTCATAGTGTACTGAATTCCCGCCCCCACCCTCCCAAATATAGGTCAATTGGGAAGATCATTTAGATGTCTTTGGATGTTGGTACAAAAACCATGAAGGATTTTCTCTCTTCCTATCTTTTGCAGTTTAGCTCTTGCTGCTGAACTGGGTCTGGACATAGTGGATTGTAATGCTCAGCTTCATGCTGCTTTGTACGAGCGGAAACTATTGTCACTAGAAGTTCGAAAACAAAGGCGACGTTTTAGCAAACTGAGACCAGGAAGATTATCAAGATTATCAGGTGCATACATGTTCTGTTTATTTTCCTGTTGTGTGGATATACAGGTTTAATGCAGAAAAACCATATCTTACATGTGTAGATGCTTGTATCTGTGGAATTAAAAAAAAGTTTATGTAGATTTCCTATTTGGCTTACCTAGTGCTATTACATAATCCATTACTACTTATTTAGAGATGTAAGCACTAAGTAGTATACATCAGTCTGTATTTTTTTTTTCAAATTTAGTTTGCTAAAATGTTGAGAATTGGAAATATACTGATTCTGACAGGTACATCACAATCAGCTGATTTTATCCTCAAGTCAGAAACAGAATGTGAAGAAGAGGAGGAAATAGAAGATGAAGAACTAGAAATATGCCAAGGTGAAACAGTTGGCTCTCTCAGAAATACGCCGGTGAAATTTAAGCCACAGTTGACAGAGATGGTGAAGCCCCCCCATCAAGTCAAATTACCAAAGGAACCTGAAGAAAAGGCTGTAAATGAAGGGCCTCCTCCTCCTCAAGAGAAACTGGAACCAGTGCCAAAGAATGCTGATCCTCCATTTAATTTGCTACAGATTCTGCAAGAGAACAGGAATCTAAGGTAAGAGAGTTCATGGGATTGATTTGGCTAAAGGACTTGCAATGCCTTCACTGTTTGTATCATATTGCTGGTTGCACTGGGGCATGTGGCAGTTGACACAGAAAATAACTGAGTTGTGGTGGAACATCGAGAATATCTAAATACGGAACATAATAGAAAATAATAGTGTAAGATGCATGGATGGCTGCCAGTGTTTTTGACAGCAGTTTTCCTCTTTGAAAGCTACCATTTAGAACTTAAAGCAGAAAAAGGTAATCAATGGATTCTGAAATCCATCTTCATAACCTCTTCCAGCCACTATTATTGAAAATTAATAGCACAATTCCACATCATTTTGAGGCGTAAAACTCCTCTAGTAATAGTTCTAAATATTTAAAAAATAAAGCCATCTCAATCTCTCCAGACATTCAAGTCCAATCCATTCTATTTTGCATCATTGGTCCAATTATTGAAGCCCACAGTTTCCCCAAACGTTTAGAAACAAAGTACAGATATGTTGTAAACAATTTTACCAGTGATTGTTTAGAGCTAGCTCCAGGCTTGAAAGTGGTATCCTTTCCAGCCTAAAACTGGCTTTGGACCAGGAGATCCTTTATTACTAACTAAATGCCCTGGCACCTTTGATGGAACATTGGAACATTTGAGCTCTGCCTTACTCTTTCGACAGAAGACTTACTTGGTACTGAATTCATGAGATACTGCCAGATTCTGTCTTAGTAGGCAAACTTTTGGAACAATGGTAGTAAATTTCTAGAAGGCTTTTGAGCAGATGTTAAGTGCCCATTGTTAAGCAGCTACTTTAAAAAAATCTTACAATATAATACTTGAGTGTTTGGCACCGAATTGTATGAGGATCATAGCATTCCTTTGACTCCTATTAAAGATTGGTTGCAACCATTTGGGCCAGATGCTGCTATCACTCACAGATAAGCAAGCCAAAGGAGCAGGAGGCTAGTAATTATGCTAGCTGCATAATGGCAGTGGTGGGCATGGTAAAGATTATACTGGTAGTGATTTACTGGTAGTGATGTAGCCTTTCACAGCAGGTGGCAATCAAGTAATGATCAGCATTTGGGTTGAATGGTTGTATTCCAGCTTCCTAGACCAGTCAGAAATCCATCTACACAAAGAACCTGATCAAGGACAGGTTAATCAAGAACCTGTTTGACTGGAATTTCTCCAAAATGGATCAGATGGAGATGAGAGACCACCTTTCTTGGACTCCTATGACACAGACCAATCAGAAATCAGTTTGCCAGGTTCAAATACAAGATTCCAGCTCATCTTGCTTGCCTGTGAGCTGCCAAGAGATACACCACAATGCAGTCGACTGCTTCTTAAGGTGCTAGCTGCAATTGCCGGTGAAACCTCTGGAGAAAATTATGCTATGACCATTCAGCCTGAAAGCTAATAGTTGCTTGATAGTACTGATTTATTGTTCTGGCAATAAAGCCCATGTCACACTGCACCAACGGATGGAAAGAGGATGTAAAATGGAGAAAAACACTTGCCATCTGTTGGTTAACGCAAATGCTTCTGTTTGCTACTCAAGATGCGTCAGTTTTTCAAAACTTTTGAGTGGAAAATGTATCCAACGCGTCTGTTTCTGCATCTTGCTAAGGCATACGGGAACAATTCGTTTCTGCATCGTCCGGCATCCTTACGCGTCGCCTACATCCAGCTAGGATCCGCTGCGCTATCCGCGGCAACTCAAATCCACTCTGCACTGACAAGTGACACAGGAGAGCGGAACGGGACGCAGAAGGGACGTGCAGCGTTAGTAGCAGCCGGAGGGAGAAGTTATGAAAGCAAGATGCACCTCGCAAAGAAAGCTTTTAAACGGAAAAAAACGTTCGCAGAGGGGACCTATCTCGGAATTAAGGGTGTCTAGAGGATGGCCTAAGAGGATGCAAGAAGACACATAGCGGAAAACCTATATTCTATAAATAGGGGAGCAACTCAACTGGATCTCACTTTTCAGCATCAGCACAGCTGATGCAAGACACTCTGCAGCTTCATCTCACTCTTCTCTTCACAGCAATCCAGTCTCTGTCTCACCTATGGGATACGTAACAAACAGCCTTTTGGGTAGCCACCACCAATCGTCCTGCACAGTGCGAAGCCATCTTACAGCTTGTGAACTCACTACGGAAGAAAAGCAGGCGTCCAAGAGCGTCATGGAGATACGAAGATGGATCGTTGGCGAGAAGAGCAGAGTACAGTTCTGTACAACAAGCTGATGTGGAGCTGAGGAACGAAGACCCTCGTGGCATCACTAGACACTCCATGCAGGGATGCCTCAGCCATGTATACTGCACGAAGTTGTGGAGCCAGGCTGGACACCAGATTACCAGCCAGGAGACCAAACTTCCGGCCCCACGCTGGATCCCTGGGTCAAGGTGCACGACTTGTGCCACTTGGCTCAGGACCACCTAACAGAGCATGCAGTAAAAACGACGCTAGGCAGGGTGCCACAAACACCATCAGCATTGTGGTCAGAGAAGTGGGTGCAAGGCCATTCAATCGAAGAATACACTGGAGGAGCTCCTCCAGTGCCCATACACTGAAGAAGGATGGAAGAAGTTGCCAGAGCAAGTGGTTATAGAGTGGAACTTCCCCCACACATGCGTGGATGCCATAGAATGGCAAGCACGTGGCCTGCAAAGCTCCAGGCAAGTCGGTGTCCACTTATTTCACTTCAAGGCTTCTTCACGCACTCACGTCTCTCGCGCATGGTCGATGCTACATACAAGTTCATGTTACATCGATATGCTTCAGGCAAATGCTCATCTTCAGATCCCAGGTTTACAACGCAGTGACCTCAGGAGGGGCTGGAAACACAACTTCATCGTGGGCTTCCCAGATCCAGACCCTGCCCCAAGTGACACGCAAGATAGTGCCTACTTCATCATGGGGGATGACGCCTTTCCTCAAACCTACTCATGAAGCCCTACACTCCAATGCCCTCACCCGTGAAGAGAGGATCATCAACTTCCAGGCTGCAGGCTAAGGCGGGTGGTGTGGAGAAACGCCTTTGGCATCCTGCGCCAACAGGTTCCAGGTCCTTTCACCACCTGCAGCATCGCCCAACACGCCGTGAGCGAGAGTCGTGGAAGCTTGCTGGCATCTCTGACACAATCTCATGCGCACCCAACTACCCAGTGTTGCAGGAACAGAGCTCGTGGACCTCCAAACAAGGCAATGGGGACATGGAGGCCTGGTGAATGAGGGCAAGGGCAAAACCTGATAGACCACTGAGGAGTGCAACCGCAACAACGGCCCTGCACGTGAAGGGAAAGAAGAGAGCAACTCCTGAAACACTGATGCAATCACTCCCAGCTGTGAGCAGTAGAGTGGCCAAGACAGGATGATAGCATAATTAATGCGAATGTTCCTTCAGCCTGTCTCATCACAATGCATGAGATTGTGCCATGATGTTTGGGTGGGCCTCCAATGAACAGGGCATTTAAATAAAAGAGTTGTGCTTTATGTTTGACATGTGTGGATCAATGATTACATTTGATATTGATAATGAAGGGCCATAGGTTGGGTGGCACCTGGGAGGGTGCGACCATCCAGTCCCTTGCTGCGTGCACTGGAGGTTTATCTATCCACACAGCTATCATCAACACGCATTCAGCACACTATAAACCTTAATCCACACCATCGTATCAAACCATCCAAAGGTTCCCTGCCCATCCCACAGCTTAGTACCACATCCCAGAAGGTATCCTGCCCACCCACTGCTATCCTTACGACTGCCACAAGCATGCAAAGGTTAAACCATTTTCTAAAAGTTTCCCACCAAATAGACTTTATTTTACAAAAAAATGAAGGCAAGTGTGTGAAAGAAAGATAATCTTATTAATAACAAGCTGTAAAGAAAAATTGACCCACAGTCAGTGTGTCCCAAATTAAAGTCTAAGGTAGTCACCCAGTCTCTGGGCACTCTTCTTCTGTCACTCAGAGGGTGCCCAGTCTCAGAGGGTGAAGTTCAGTGTGCTGTGGAGATGGTGCTGCTGGAGTGCTGGTCTGAAGCGCCACTGGGTGCTGGCCCAGGAGGACAACAGGGGATAGGTGTGTTGAGGAAGCTCTCAGGACAGCTGGCTGCAGGCCCCGTGATGTTGAGAGCTCCTTCCTCCATTGCATGGGGTGTCAGCCCAGTACAACGACAGATGTACTGAGTGTCTGGCTTGGCTGTGGGGTGGAGGAAAGGACAGTGTGTGGGGCTGTTCTGGTCTGCAAGCTGGTGAGACTGGCGTCGGGTGGCATGGTGATTGGGTGCGATCGGTCGGTGTCAGTGAACCGGTAGCAACAGGTATGCGGTCGATGAGTCTGTGCCTGATGGGAAGGGCTGCTGCTGATGCTGACTGGGACCTCCTGTGAGCGTAGAACCTGTACGGTGAGGGCCTGTGGGAAAGCCTTGGAATGGGAGGGAATCACTGGGGTGGAGGAACAGACCTGGACTGGGTGGGAGAGGTTCATCCATGGATCTGGAGGGTTGTTGAAGCAGTATGGTGATCCTGTCCTTCACCACTTTGGTCTGGGGTTCCGCATGTCGTGAGGGTCTGGTGACATAGGTGAGAAGGGCTTGCATTGGCAGGATTGAGGAGTCGGTGTGGACAGCTGAGAGATTGATATCTATGCTGCTCCTGATTGGTAATCTCTTATCTCCAGCAGGACAGTGTGGCTCTGGCCCCTCTGTCTGGCTCTCTGCCTTTCTGTGGAGGTGGAGCTGGGGGTGGATGCGGGTCGGACTGTGGTGGAAGTGCCAGTTCTCCTTTCTCCCACTGCGCCAGGGATTCCTCCACGTGCTCCGCCACGGTTAGAAACAGCTGGTCCGTGGCGTTCTCATTTGTGGCACGCCCACAGACACCTGCCTGAGACAGGAGCTGAACTCTCGGCCGGGAAGAGGACTGGCTCTCAGAAGGCTGCCTGTGAGCAGAGGGTTGCTTGAGAAGGGCTGCTCCTCGGTGTGGCGATCTCACCCTTCCAGGAAGCTGCCACTTGGCCATGACGTAGGTCTCTCTGTCCGTCAGCTTTGGACCGCGGGCCTGGCCAGATTTCTTGAGTGCAGCTTCCCGTACCAGGTGTGCATGTGCATTCCACCAGCCGAGGAACACCTCCGAAGCGTAGCCCAGGCTCTCCGCCTTCTCTCTCCAAGCAGGCCTGCTTCCTTTTGGTGTCCCTTGTAGAGCCTGTGTCCCTTCCGCCATAGATAGTCATTCTCTTTCAGCCACTCCAGCACCGTCATCGCTCATGTTCCTCCTCGATGTTCGTATTGCCTCCTCTTCCCGTTTTCTGATCGCGTCTGCTTCTTCCTCCCTTTGGCAGGACCACATGGGCCCTCATATTCAAGAGGGGCTTCCAGATTGTAGGGGCTTGCTCCTCCATAACATCAACAGCCAGCAAGCACCAGCAGTATCATCATCATCAGCAGCAGCACCAGACCAAGCAGGACCAGGATCAAGCAGCAGCAGAGTAAGCACCAGCAGCACCAGGAGCACCAGGAGCACCAGTAGGACCAGGAGCACCAGCAGGACCAGGAGCACCCAGCAGGACCAGGAAGCACGAGCAGACCATCAGGCATGAGCAGGAACCAGCAGGACGAGCAGACAGGAGCACGAGCAGGACCCAGCAGACGAGGAGAGCTTCAGCAGAGTAAGCACTAGCAGAATCACCACGCCAGAAGCAGCATCATCAGCTCCTCCAGAAGCAGAAGCAGCAGAAGCCCGCAGCCCAGAAGAGCGAGCCCGTGCTACAGAAGCCCCAGCAGAAGCAGAGTGAGGGCCAGGGGGTGGGAGGGTGGCCCTGTCCCTCTTGCCAGGGCTGGCAGGCAGATGGCTGAGCTTCCTCTTCCTTCCCCATGGTTGTGGGGTTGCTGGCTGGCAGCAAGGCTGGCAGGCAGGCTGGCAGGAAGGCAGGCAGCAAGGCTGGCAGGCAGGCAGGCACCAAGGCTGGCAGGCACCAAGGCTGGCAGGCAATCGATGTGTCTGGAAGCAGGTCCTTCCTCCTCCCTGCTTGGGAGCTGCCTCCCTTTATATCCGCGGGGCTGACGTAATGCACCTCTTCGTATGCGCAGTGAATGCTAGGCATCCGCTAGGCTTTCCGCTCTTGCATCCGCTTCATCCGCTAGGCTTCCGCTGGTGCATCCGCTTCATCCGCTCGGCGTCCGCTCTGCATCCGCTTCTTCCGTTCTGCGTCCGCTTTGCTGCGGCCCCCTGGAAGCCTTGCGGATGTGCCATCGCTCCCATCTGCTTTCCATCCGCTAGGCTTCCGTGGAGCATCCGCTTTCCATCCGCCCTGCGTCCTCCCCCCGTCCGTTCCTTTCTGTGTTATCCGCTCTGGTTATGCAAATTTTTGCCCCTTTTGAGACCGGATAACAACGGATCATTTTTCTCGTCCACTGTGTCCTTTTTACAAACGTTTTGCATCTGTCGGCCAGTGTGACAGGGCCTTAAGCAGCTATCTGCCTTTGTTGATTTCTGAAGCCAGCTTTGGATTCTTATCTTCATGCACTGTTTAAATTTCCCAGGTGCATCTGGTCACTTTTGCAAGATAGTACCATAGTAATTTGATGTTTTTAAAATGTTCTGTGTTTATAGATGTTATATTTTTTTTGCTGCCATTTTCTGTAAAATTTGATATAATTCACTGGGTCAACTGTATATGAAGGAAGTTTATTTGTCCGGAACATTTTATTTAGAAAAACCTTTTCATTCTCTAGATTTAAAGCCATTATGACAGCATTTCATACCATGTTGCCATCAGATATCACTTTCTATTACTGTTGTAAACTCTTTATTTTTTATAAACTTATACAACTTACAGTTGTGTCACATGGAAATTGAAGGGATTTAAGTTAATAATCAGTAACTTTTCACATTAATTTTAATGGAAACAAAGGATACTGAGTCGATTCAGCTTTTATATATGGAAAACCATTTCCTATCATCTAGTCTAACAAAGTTGGAATCCCTTAATTTCAGTTTGTAGGTGATAGAATTCTCACTTTATAATTTGGCATGTATATTTTCTGCAATAGGGAAAACACGTGAATGGATATTGCAGTTGGTTAGAATATTGATTCCATAGTATGTCCTGAACAATATAAGAACAAAATTTTATTTATTTTGTATAGCCTGTCCATCACCCATTTGTGGCTCTGGGTAGCTCACATGGAGTAATTAAACAACCCAGCAAAAAAACAACAACAACACGCAAGATACAGTAAAAACAACTCATTTAAAACAGATAAAAATCAAATTAAAACCAGAAAGTATAATAAGCTGGTTAGTGCAACTCATGCATCTATCAATAGCCCATAACTGGATCTCCCAGGCCCATTGACAGATCCATGTCTTTAGAGTCTTGAAAGCCATAAGGAGGTTGGGACCAATCTAACCTCTGGGGTGTGATGTTCCAAAGGGTGGGCACTGCAGCAGAAAATACTCTTCTCCCATTAGATAAGACAATATAGGGATGGGGAGTATTTCTTGTAAACCATTAACTAATGAGAATAATCAATGCCAGCATTTTACAGAAGTAAATTAATACATCTGTTTTGCTGAGTTATTAAAATCTTTGGCCATTAATCTAATTTCATTTTTTTGAGGCAATATAAAGTTAATTTATAAAATGAAATATAGAAGATACAAAATTAAAATATGGGAATTTTTAAAATGGTTATGTTCTTGGCTAACATTCTTGAAGAGCAGTGAAAATTATATTAAGAGCTTATCCTCTCCACTTAATTTGAATAACATCCATAGTTCCCACAGTGTTCAGAGAGTAATTAACATGCAGCAAACATTTTGATTTGCATGAACATTCTGAGAAAGTGCAAATGTTGACTGTGTGCTCTGAAGTTGTGTTTGAGAGAAGAGTTTTCCATTTTAAATTTGCACTTATCTTCCATATTTATTTTGGAGACATGGAAGTTTTGGCAGCATGAAATTTCAGTTTGGAAATTTAGAAATTTAATCCTTTTCACTTGGAGCTCTGTTATACAGTTCTCAAGTTATACAGTTTTACTGGATTAATCAGGCTTCTCCAGTTTGATTCCAATGAAATTGTGTCTTTGCTGATCCAGATTCTAAACTATTTATCCCCTTCTTAACAGCTTGGAGAGTAAAAGCTGTATTTTCATGGCTGCCTTTACCTCTCTTCTGTAGCAAAGTTCAGGCTCGCAGAGCTTTCTCTGCTTACCTGCAGCGTGTCCAGCTGCGTCTGATGAAAGAGGCTGGTGATGAGGTCCACAACCCAGTCTGGGCTGCCAAGGAAGATGAGCAGATGGTAAGAAACAGTGTGCTTGCCCAGTACTTTTCAGGAAGGGACCCAGCTGTTCCCACTCAGCATTCCTGAATCATAGTCAGTATGAAGCTGATTCCTCCCAGCTAGGGCTGAGCAGAACTGCTGAACATTTAACTATTTGCAATGTTGACACATCTTACCTTTGTCTGTAATTTAACACAATTTGAATGCATCTTTTTGATCTGATCTAATTTATTGATGTGCAGAACAAGTAGAAATGTGTTTGGAGTCTGATAGAGATTAAGTTTAGCTGAATAGAACATGGCTGTAGTGATAGCGAATTTAGATTGCTATATTTCTTTTATATTTAGTTCCCCATTACCTCTTCTTAAACTCTGGATATAACTTGGCTACTAAGTATATATCTCTGAGTTGTTTTTCTAATTCCCCCAATCACAGAATCACTTTGGGTGTTTTATATAAAGTACTGGATTTATAGCATTTAATGAGATTCCTCCACATTTTTAGTCTTTGTCATCTTTGCCCAAGTTGAGACTTTGTGAAAACAGGCAGTGCATATTGAGCCAATCTAGCTCAAAGATTAAAAACCTGATGTCAGAAATAAGGAATAATCAGTTTGCCTCAGTGGAAAATGTTATCCCACTCTTTCCAAGTGGAAAATTGAAACTGGTTTTCTAAGAGATACTTTGTCTGCTCTGCTGTGAAAAATAATATTTAGAGTAACAGTTCAGACCAATCTAATATAATGCTAATGAGAGGTAGATTGTGAAATGTAATGGTTTGGCTATGAAGCACTTCATTTACATGTTTAGTAGGGCATCTAGCCAAAAGCAAATCTAAACTGGAGACAGGATGTGTTTGAAATCAAATACCATGGCAGACAGCTTAATACTTATTTTTCAGAGAGAATATTTCTTCTCTGCCATTACCTGGCGACAAAAAAGAAAGAAATGACAATAATGCAGTCCTTAAAGTAAGATAGTATGACCAAAAGTGATTCAAGTAATGAATAATGACAGCAACAGTATACCTAACCAAAATGGCATGCAAAAATCTTCTGCCCTTCAGATATGTGCTTTTTATCTGTGGCTACCAGACAGATAAAATAATATAATAGACAGGTTAATAAACAGCAATAATAGACATTAGCATTGTACATGCTTTAAAATGATTTAGAACGAATGTACAACCTTGGGAACTTTAAGACTTGTGGACTTCAACTCCCAGAATTCCCCCACCAGCCATATCAAAGTCCACAAGTCTTTCTAGTGTTGGATATCCCTGATTTAGAAGATTGTTTTAGAACTCGTGGGAACATGCCTTCTCTCTTCCATTCCACACAAGCCTGAAGAAGAGGCTGTTTTAATGAATTGGCTCATTAAAACAATTGTGAAATTTAATGTGACATTCAAAGGAGCTGTATCTTTATAGGCTCTCATGGAAGCCTGAAAAAAAACCACAGTATTTGAATGAGCAAAAGGGATGTACTACACGTGTTCTTGAGCAGTTCTTCAAAGATACATTCAAAGCATGCCAGATTTGATAGGTAATGATAAAATACTTGAGGTTGCACATTCCATCTCCTATATCACACATTTTTCTTTATAACATGGTTTCTTTGAAACAAATTTAGATATACTTTTAATAAAATTGAATGTTTGGATTCTGTCTTTAGTGTTGTTTCTTCATGGCAGGAACTGGTGGTTCGTTTTTTGAAGCGAGCAGCTAGTAATCTTCAGCAGTCGTTGAGGATGCTACTTCCAAGTCGGCGCCTGGCTCTGTATGATCGTAGGCGCATCTTAGCTCACCAGCTGGGTGAATTCATCATCTGCTATAATAGGGTGAGTATTGATCATGCTAGCTGAATGGTGTTGCACCAGCACAATATTAATTTAAAAGTTCTAGTGATCATCTTTCTATTTATTTTTTGCTTTAATGAATCTCATTGTATCTCAATGTGCAAAAAAAAAAAAAAAGAAGCAGCATAAGTCATTCATTCGTCAACTTTTCAAATGTCTAGTGCAATGATGGAGTGGATTTTTAAAGGCCTAATCTGCAAGTTATTTATGAGAGACAGCTAACTTCTGGAACTTGCACATTGTAATGCAGTTCTGCAATCCTGTTTCAATCATTGCAATGAAAGCAGAAGGTTCTTCATTTAAGGTTTTGTTTTTCTTGCACCTTTGTGATTTGGCATAAATAGGTAACTCCATAATGTGCAGACAAGTGTTAATGTTTTGTTTAAATGTTTAATTGATTTCATAATCAATAAAATCATTCTCTGAAGTACCTGTTTCCTTTGACAAATTAGTAATATTTTTGGATATTTTTATTGCAACAACTTTGACAGTAATTTCCAATTATGTTTTTGAAATGCAAATGAATTTGTTTACTAAAACTGATTGTTCAGATTCATTGCCCCTAAAAAGAAACAAAATCATGACAGTTCTGAAACTATTGGTCAAAATGTGTCTAGTCATTTTGCTATTTTTGTTGGGATTTTTTTTAATGTGATTATACCCCAGTAAAAACTAAATTGAATGGCCAGGGTTATTTAGTAATAGGTTTTTTAGGGAAAGTAGAAGTTATAATGACTGACTTCATGTTTTGCAAGAATAGGAATAGCAATAGCGCTTAGACTTATATACCACTTCACAGTGCTTTACAGCCCTCTCTAAGCGGTTTACAGAATCAACATATGGTCCCCAACAAGCTGGGTTCTCATTTTACTGACCTCAGAAGGATGGAAGGCTGAGTCTCCTTGAGCCAGTGAAAATTGAACCCCTGGGTGTTAGCAGAAGTAGCCTACAGTACTGCATTCTAACCAATGTGCCACCACGGCTCAATAATACTATATTAGTGCTCAAAATTCTTGTGATGTACAATATTCGTAAATTCAGTCTTGAATTCCATTGGTATTACTAATATCTTCTTCAGTGCAATGGCATCTTGGGAAGAGGGGAGAGTAAGGGGGGCAAATGACATTTATGATGATATAGAAATGCAATGACTTAATGCACTTGTGTCTGATGTCACAATATGTATTCAGTTGCAATGTTTGCATAAATATCAACAGAGTAACTATTTGCTTTAAAAGGACATTGAGTACCATTTCCCTAAGTACCTAATAAGTGCCTAAGTACCTAAGTACCTCCAAGCATCCTAATACTATAAAACACATTCATAGAAAAGGTGATTTGAGAGATTACTCTGTTGCTGCTGATTTTTAGGAAACAGATCAAATGTCTCAGAAAAAGGCAATGAAGAAACAGGAGGAAGAAGAAGAAGAGAGGGTAGATGAAGAAGGCTTTCACGAGTTTATCACTAAGGCAAGGTATGAATTACTTGAAGGCATTCAGAGCAATAAATTATATTGCCTCCTATTGGAAACCAATTTGAAACTTCTTAAGGTATTGTTTTTTTATTTTTCTATATGTCAGATGATTATTGCATTTATCTCTGCGTTTTTCATGGATACTAGGCAAAACCTATCTTGATACTGATCCCATCTGCTTTGTAAACTAACCTATACTAAGCTCTGCTGCTAGTTAATACAATTGTTTAGTGGTAGAAATAAAGTATTATAATTTTTCAAAGGAAAATAGAATTGGATGTACTCCAGTGTAGATACAAGGATTATATTTTTCTGGGATTTTCCTTCTTTCTCTATTTTCATTGTAGCATAGCTCAAAAGAAGGAGCAAAATCCATTTTGCGACAAAGATGGTACTGCATAGTTATGAAGAGGTAGTGTTTATATTACGGAGACAGGAACCTTGGCTATGGAATTTTTGACAGTAATTTTATTAATCAAAAATGTTCTATTTGGGGAGGGGGTTCCTTTAAGTCAGTGTTGACTCTGGACAATTATCTGGACTAGTCCCTGAAGGTTTTGTGGCAGATCTTTCACAAGTGATTGTCCTTGTTACCTTCCTAGGGCTGAGAAAAAGTGACTGGCCAAGGTCATCCTGCTGAATTTGTACCTAAAGTGAACATAGATTTACAGTCTCCCAGTTTCTAGCCTGGTATCTTAACTACTACATCAAAGTAGCTCTATACATTTTATTAAAAAAAATAACCAACATTATTTTTATTACTAGCTTTTGGATGGCTAGGAGTATTACTTTCCTTACATGCAGCATGGAATTTTAGCAATAGCAATAGCACTTAAACTTATATATATATAAGTGATTTACAGTGTCAGCATATTGTACCCAACAATCTGGGTCCTCATTTTACTGATCTTGGAAGGATGGAAGGCTGAGTCAGCCTTGAACTGGTGAGACCTGAACTGCTGGCAACCAGCAGTCAGCAGTAGCCTGCAGTACTGCATTCTAACCACTGTGCCACCATGGCTTTTACCAAGCTTAACAAAAATAGCATTTTTTCTTTTAGTTCTTTCCAATTTGTCTTTCTTTTCTCCTTCCCACCTCCATGCTTATAGTAGCTATTGCAGCTGCATCACCACATTACAAATTTAGGCCATTTATTCTTGTATACATCTTTTCCCATTTTAGTGAAAGTGATCTTGAGGAGGTACTGACTTTTTACACACATAAGAATAAATCAGCAAGTGTCTTCCTGGGAACAAATCCTGGAGCCACAAAGCATAATAATAGCCAATTGGAAAACAGGAACAAAGGAAGTGAGTATCCATTTCTGATATCTTCAATATAATTGTAAAGAAGCAAATGAGGAGTATTCTTATTTTTTCTTGATAAAAGTTACTTGGATTCACTCAGAGTTGGGTTCCTCCTGTTGAAGTGGCTGGGGCACAGTCTAGTGGGATCATCTGGACTGAGTTTAAGCCTGTGATTCCCAAGGAAGTGGACAAAGTCTTCAAATCAATGAGTTTACCTCCTTGTTTATTTGATCCTGGGCATTCCTGGGTTGTTAAAGCGACTTAGGAAATGACTTTTATTTGGTTCATGCAATGCTATCACAGAAGAAGGGAGTTGTCCCCCCTCTCTTTAAAAGAAGTTGTAGTGTGCCTCCTTCTGAAGAAACCCATGCTGGATCTAACAATGCCGGATAGCTCTAGTCTCTCACCTTCCCTTTTCAGAGAAAATAGTTGACATGGTGGTCAGACTGTAGTTGAAAAACATCTTGGAGGAAACAGATTATCTGGATCCATTTCAGTCATGTTTCAGGCCATAGAGGCAGAATTGGTGGCCCTTGCTGATGATATTTGGCAGAGCTGGGATGACGGTGATACATCCATCCTTGTGCTCCTTGTTTTCCATTGACTTTTGATACACTCAACCACAGTATCCTTCTGGGGTGCACTTGAAGGGTGGAAAGTACTGTTTTATTATGGTTCTCTCCTTCCTCCTTGGTCAGTTCCCATCAATGTTGACAAGAGGAGAGAGGTTGCAGCCCCTTGCTTGTGGGATTCCTCAGGTTTTGAGACCCTTCACCTCTTCTTAATATTTATGGGAAGCTGGTGAGTGATATCATACCTCAGTATCATTGGTACATTGATGATATTCAGTTGTATATATTGACCCTAGGACATCCAAGCAATGTCAATGAGTTGATCCATTGTTTAGATGCTGTCTATTTTACAGGGAGGAACAAACGTAGGCTCAGTCTGAGTGGTTATTATCTGAATCTCTTGAATCTGTGAATATTTAATCTCTGGTTTTGGATGGGGATTATACTTCCCCATTTAAGATTAGCGCCCCCCCGAGGCTCTTGAAATCACAGCCCTTGCTCGCTAGTGTACCTGTTGCACTCTTTTCTTAACATGGAAAAACTTTCACGTAGTCATGCCCTAATCACTTCTCAGGTGGATTACTTGCAATATACTCTACATTTAGCTGACCTTGAAGCCGCAGCTGTTGCAAAATGTAGTAATAAGACAGTGATAGGCATGTTATGTTATCTTTGTGCATCATCCCTGCTTTGTTACCTCTACCTCTTGCTAAATTGTTTTTGGTTGCAAATCAAAGTGCTTGTTATCATTGTGAAGCCTACATGGCATTGAGCCTAGTTATCTAAGGGATTATATCTGTCCATTTGGTGAGATTAAGCAGAGTGAGCATTTTCAATATCTCTTTAATAATATCTATCAGGACCTAAGCAGTATATTTTCTTTGTTGTGGTACCTGCCCATTGGAACAGCATCCCCTGAAAATTTGTATGCTACCCCTTCCCTATTTTCTGTTCTGTTTTGGAACTTGTTGAAAATGTGACTTTGTTCCTAAGCTTGGGGTTAGGTTGAATGCCAAGCTTTTATTTATCTTTTACATTGGTTTCCAATTTGTCTGGTTGCTAAGATGCATATGCATTTTATTATTTGGTTTTCTTTGTGTGCATTGTTAGCTGCCTAGGGTCTTTTGGGCTTCAGGAGTCTCCAAATCAAACCAGCCAGCCAGCCAGCCAGCCAACCAATATGTTTCATAGTTTTGTTTCTCTGATGAATATATGGAATGTCAAAAATTTTAGATACATAAGAATTTCAGTTTTAGGATAGATTTTTATTTGCAGATGCAATTAATTTCAGATCATCTGTATTAGAAAATGTCAAACTGAAAATCATTATCATACATTGTTTATTTTTCTTTTAATTTTGAAAACTTTTCAGATCACTCAGAAAAGATGGGGAAAAATGAAAAAAAGCAGTCCCAACTTCCAGTGGAGAAAGAAAATGTGGTAGAGCAGCCGAGAGTTGAGCAACCCAAAGGAACTAGTTTACCCAGTAAGAAAATTGGAAAAATAGTACATTTGCATAGTTAAGACTATGACAAAACTGTAATGGCTTTTTGCTGGCTTTCTCTGTCGTGGTGTCTTCCCTATGGAACAACCTCCACCCAGAGAAGGTGTGTCTCTTCCCATGATAAAGCTGTCCTGATATTTTTATAAGGGGGCCTTGACCCAGGTTTTGTGTGTTGTATGTGTTTTCCTGTTCTTGATGTTTTATATGTTACGTTTGCCATCCAGGGTTTTGCTGGATTTATGGTAGCTTTATAAATGTGATGGAAATGTGGTCAACAGTATTAAGTATTTAGGGGTGCAGATAACTAACAATCTAGTCTCTCCACACTGGTCTTTCCACACCCTTAGTGAAGTGTGCAGACTAATGTCTGCGTTTCCTGTCTTGGATGAGGAGAGCACATCTTTCTCCTTCTGTCCCAGCCACTTTTTACAGAGGCATGATTGAGAGCATTTTAACAAGCTGCATCACTGTTTGGTTTGGTGGCAGCAGTGCCTCAGAGAGAAGTCGATACAGAGAGTGGTAAGGACAGCCAAGAAGAATTATAGGAAGTTTTCTTCCTGTTATTCAGGATACTACTTATAAGCACTTTGTGCTTAGAGCTCAGAGCATTATTAGAGACCCCACACACCCACTTCAAGGTCTGTTTCTGTTGCTTCCCTCTGGGAGAAGATTTCAAAGTATTTTTAGCAGGAGTACCAGATTCTGTAACAGCTTTGTTTCCTATGATATCTGTCTGGTAAATTAACAAGATTCATTTTTCTCACCATGTACATGTATACATCCATAATAGACTGTTGTTTCTCTGTGTCAAATAATATATGTGGTATATACATAATTTTGTATTTATTTAATCAGTCAGTCAGTCAATCATGTTTATGTAGTATATATTGGAGGTGGTAAACCTTTTGAGAGCTGTATGCAATGAAATTTCATTTTAATTTATGCCCATTAGTGTACATTCAAAGTGACAATAAATCTAAAAAAGATAGATTATATAAAATAAGACGAGACTAGACTAAATTACAGTCAGACAGATAGGAGTATTCAGATAAATTTATACTCACACGGTGAGTCTGTCAGTCAAGATACTAACAATTATAATTTTTTCAAACATCTAATTTAGAGTTAATGTGTTTCTTTGCTATATTTTATGGTATTGATACTGCTTAAAAGAATGGGTCGAGGAGGTAGGCTCCAATATTTTTAATCTTTTCCACAATGCATTTTAAGTTAAACCTTTTCATGAACATTGAATAGAAAAAAAAACTTTTTGGGGAATTTTGAATGGGCTAAGCCAGTGATGGCTAACCTTTTCAGCACCTTGTGCATGTGTGCACATGCACCCCCCAAATGCAATACACATGCACCCCCACACACATTTGCTCTACCCCAGGCGTTTCCTACGCATGTGTGTGTGTCCCCTGCACATGTGCCCCACCCTGCGCATGCCCCTACACTGCATGCATACATGGGCGTCCCCCATGCATGTGTGGCAGAGACCTGAAGGCCAGCTGGCTGGTGGGAGGTGCACGCACATGTGTGGTGGAGCTTAGCTGGGGCGACAGCTCGCGTGCCTATAGGGAGGGCTCTGTGGCACCTCTGGCACACATGCCATAAGTTTGCCATCACGGGGCTAAGCAGTAGACTATACTGTTAGTAAAACCAGTAGAAATGTTGTACAGTAGTTGAAAAGTCTCATAGACTGGTCAGTGTATGAGGCTGGTTTTATGAATACTATTTTAATTTACTATAAAGAACAATGTAATTGATGCAGTACTGTTTGTAAATATTACATGCAAAAATCAAATAATTTGGAATAAGTATTTTGAGTATCTTAATATTAAATAGAAAACTGAGTATCCATGTAGAGAACATCATAGTAAAATAATAGAATTATCAATATAAATACAAACTGGGTAGGATGCATTGAGAAAGATTTTTATTGGCTATTAGAGCTCTTTTGTGAAATTGTTGAAAAGTCAGATGCTATATAAAAAAAATCTAAAGCCTGTAAAAGTGCAATTGTAGAAATTTTTATATGTCCAATTGAAAAATATGAATTCCCCTGACTGGCTTGATATTTTCTTCTCTCTCTACTAGGTGTTCCTTCTTCAATGGAAGATGGAGAGAATACACCACAATTCAGCGTTCTTAGCACTTCTTCCTTTACTCATGGTACCACACTCCCACAAAGCATCAGTATGCCATTGTCCTCGCAACCTGCTGCCTATGAGAATGTACAGTTGCCTGATTATCACTCGACCCCTTCCCTTTCGTCAGGTTCTAGAGCAACACTTCCCCCTTCTTCTCCAAATGCAGCACCTGACAACTTGTCTAATACAGCAAAAAATGTGTCCCACCCATCCTCAAACAGTACAAGCTTACACCGTTGTCGGTCTGGCAGTTACACTGTCAGCCCCTTCTCTTCCTTTCAGACTGCCATGCAAATCTACAGCCAGAGACTGACCCGACCTTCCTCAGCAAAAGCAGGTAGGCTGATACTCAGTTGACACATTATTGTAATTTTTTAAAAATATTCTTGCAATATCCAAGACAATTTGAATTAATTGTGCAAGTTTTGAGTTGGATATTCGTATTTTCTTTATTAGATATTTATTTGAAAAAGAACAATATCCAATCTAATTCAGAGTTGTCCTCAAGAGTATTGTTATCTTCTATAGCTGGGATGGTGAACTGTGGCCCTTTTATGACCTGTGGACTTCAAGTCTTAGAATTCTTCAGCCAGCATGGCTACCTCAGGAATTCTGGAAGTTGAAGTCCACAAGTCATAAAGGGGTTATGATTTCCCATCTCTGTTCTGGAGTATTAAGGCATGAAGTGAAATGATTATGTTGTTGTTTCTTAGGCAACTTGCAGAAACAAAGAATAGGGTGATCATGCCTCTCTAATCTTATTGCTGTTTTCTCATGACACAATTTGGCAACAAGTCTCCAACGGACTGAGTAGTGGTTGTTTAAGTTCCCCTGTATGAAACTGTACAGGACAAGGTATCAGGCAGCAACTAATAAAGTGGACTGACATCCAAAAAGATTAATGCTTTTGCCCTTGGAATATTAATTGTTTGTGAATGTTATTGCAGTGACTGGAAAAATAGGAGTAGAATATCACACACACCAGTATTTTCTTCACTGGCAGTACAGAAGAGAGGGAATTCTGAACTTCTTTATAATGGGGCTTTCAGTGGTTTTCTCCCATGGATCCTAGTGCTTGTAAATTCAAAGAAACATAGGAAGAAACCAAATCGAAGTATTAATCTAAATATTGTTCACATGCTCACATGGAGAAACTCCCCAAGTTTCCAATAGCAGTCTTTCGCATTTTTACCCAGAGATGTCAAGGATAGAATGTGTCTCTTTTGCAATGCTTTGCTCTGCCATCAGATTATACCTTTTACACTTTGAAATAGTTTTTCTTCACCAGTTAGGTTTTGCCAGATTTCCATGTTATTGATGTACAAATCTCTATCTGTAAACAATACTGGGAACAGTTCTTTGAACTATTATTTTAACTATTGGATACTATTACCATTTTTTCCAAGAAATAATAACTCCTGTTCCCATGGAGTAGGAAATCCATGGCCCTTTAGGTATTGTTGGATTACAGTTCAAATCAACACCAATTATTACTCTTATTGAGTGGAGCTGCTAGGAATTGAAATCCAACATTTAAAGGGACAGGTGTTCATCTCTCTACTTAGCCTTTTTTCCTGTCAGGAAAGGATATGGAAAAACCAGCAAAAGCCCAATGATATCAAATATTGAAATGAATGTCAGTTTGTTTAAATAAGAATGAGCTCTCAAAGGCTTGCACTGCTGACATAGGTGTCAGGTTTCAGCAATCAATTGATTCACATGGCAGTGACTGATTTCAGTAGCAATACAGTGGTACCTTGGTACTCATCATTAATTGATTCCTGGAGGCATGATGATTACCAAACAATTTTTTCTTAGAAGAAATAATATAGTAAGTCCAAGGCAGCCAAATGATGAGGGCGGGGACAACATTTTCATGTCAAAATCCATTAAGTACCAAATTCAAAGCAGTTGAATGCCAAGATGTCACTGTAATTGCTTATAGCATTGAACTATGCAGTTACCAGACCATCTGTTTTTCAATATTTGACATCAGATTTATATTTCTCTGCAGTATTTTTACTTGTGTAGCATATAAACTTTTTAGATTATTTTCAGAAGTTCAGCTACTGTAGTACTTTTTATTTTTACATTTTTGAAAATACTCTCTTGGTTCAATGCTACTTTAAATTTATTTTTCTTTAGATTTCAGGTGCTTTTTATGCCATTTGGTCAAAACCCAAATGGCATAAATTAAAGAAAAATATACAGAATTGAAAAAGAAAAGAAATAAATGGCATTTATTTGGAAAGAAAAAAAGGGGGGAAAACCCTGAGAATTTCCATCTTTAGGGGATTTAATGTGGTTCAAAAATAAATATTTTAAATATATATTTTATTTTATTGGGAAAATATTTAAAAAAATCACCAACAAACATCTAAGATTTCTGTTCAGAAAGATGTTAGTTCAAGGAAGTAAAACATTGTTAATATATACAATAAATTATAACCAGATGTGAGTTGTAGAGTATTTTTTAATTATAGAGTATTTCAAAATTTTAATGTGTCACATATTGTATTATAGTTTTCCTAATAATCCTCATGAAGTTTTTAAGACTTTGAAAAGAACTGTCCTATTCACATAAGAATAGCTTTCCAAGTAATGTGTTTTGTTTCATTTTTCTTTTGTATTATGCTAATTTATTGGGGTGATGCCAACCACATGAAGGGCAGCTTCATACTCTTCTGAACCTATAACTCCAATTCTCTCAAAGGCTCTTGGCCATTTCAAGGACTTCCACAATGACAGAACATGGCTATGCCCCCCCGCCCCACATTACTTTCGCTGGGATTGCAAGGAAAGGCACATGTGTACAGAATCAGTTCTGATTCTAGTGGGCTTTGGTTGTGCTTTAAAAAAATAACATGGGGCCTTGGTACTCTGAGCAGCAGGTTTGGAGAGGCTCCTTAAGATATCCCTCCAAATAGTTGACATTAGCACTAATAAATATCTAACCAGAGGTTTCTTTGGAATAAAATTTCTTTGGTGCCTTATTTTTTTCCTTATCTCATGCTGACTTTCTGAATTTCCCTTTCTTCAATAAATTAATTTCCCTATCATGCTTCTCTATCATTACTTCATAAAGAAATGGTTTGTGTTCATTGTAAAACTTTGGAAAGAAAGCAAAAACTGTGAGATAATTTACCTATAGATATTGTAATTGAGAATCATGTATTACTTATCTTTCATATAAAACACTTGGTTTTGATTTTGTCATTAATATTTATGTCCCTTGTCAATTTTTGCACTGAGGGCATATTTCTTATAGCTAGGGGAAAAAATCATGACAAAATAAAAGTTTTCACTCATTTTAGCAGGATCAAGAAGTCACAGCCCAAGCAGACAGCGTGGTGTATCTGCCAGAATGAACAAGGATGCAGAAGACAATAAGCGTTGTAGTCATGATATTGCAGCAGAACTTCAGAGGTTGGCAGAGAAGCAGGCAGCTAGACAGTACTCCCCACCCAGTCACATCAGCCTTCTTACACAACAGGTATCTAAAAAAACATATTTTCCATTTTGAATAGAATAGCCTTTGATGGTAGTATTATTTCACAAAAGAGAAAAACAGTGATTAAGCTTTATTTGACAAGTAAGAATTAATCTGAATGGATCTTCTTGAACTGTGCTTGATCATAGGAAATGCGATCATTTTTTCTAGTGTACTGTACATATTAATAATGCTAAGTCACTGTGGCTATAGTAAGCATAGAATAAGTGGAGGGCACCCTGATGAAGTTACTGCAAGCTAGTTTGTATGTGCTGGAGCTTTATAAAGGGAAATCTCTGCTGCATCACAATTTAACTCTTCTTAATTTTATATCACTTTCCTACTGCCCATCTTTATAAATAAGTAATATTAAATTGGAACAGGCAGTACATCAGTTTTGATACTTTTTAAATTTTATTTGATTTGTCAATTGCTTACAAGATAATAGGTATAAGTATAAACATAGCTATGAATAACATGGATACATATCAGAAATATATATATAAAAAGAAACAACAGGATAGGGACGGTCGGCATGTTGGTGCGCTTATGCATGCCCCCTACAGACCTCTTAGGAAAGGAGTGAGGTCAATAGTAGACAGTCTAAGGTTAAAGTTTTTGGGGTTGGGGGAAGAAACCAAAGAGTCAGGTAGAGTATTCCAGACATTGACCACTCTGTTGCTTGAAGTTGTATTTCCCACCTCTTCTCCTCTTGAGATCCAAGAAACACAGGACAATTTTAGGAGTGTCACACTAAATCATGGGGAGTTGTACATGTTATTATTTAATATTGTGACAATTCAAAATGTATTATCAGTGCCAGGATGTCAAACTCAATTTCACATCAAGGTTGTGTTTGACCTTGGGGGGACAGTGTGGGTGTGGCCAGGGTGGGCACGGCCAGCTTGAGGTCATTCATGTTGGAAGCGCCTGTGGCACGAGCGCTCTGCCAGCAAAAACAGGCTCCTGACCTCTTTTCAGCTGCGACGGCCTCCTTCAGCCCTCTGCCAGCGAAAACAGAGCTGGGGGGGGCACATGTGGCCTCCCTGAACTCTATTTTCACTGGCAGAGGCACTGCAGACTGTTCCTTCTATGTTTTCAGGGTGGCCTTGTGGGTCAGATCTAAGCATCGTATCTGGCCCCATGGATCTTGAGTTTGTCACCCCTGCTCTGTGCCCTCAAAATGCTCAATGTTTTGGAGCAGATCTATTGTTACATGCTGTTTCTATTAATGACAACTGGTTCTTAGTTTGCACATTGAACATTGTCCATGCCCAATTAAAGGGGCCTTCTACTTATCAGTTTCATATACAACCTCTTTTAATTTATGAAAGGACAACTCAGGGAATCTTCCAGAATTGCTAAAAGCAATTCCAGCCATTAGAAATAAAATCAAATACATACAGAAAAGTTGGGTTGACAGTCTATAGTGATTATCACCATTTTTTGTCTAGGCTCAGAAACTAAGCAGAATTGAACAGGAGACCACCAGGAAATTTTGTGCTGTGGGAAATTGAAAAATAAATCTTGAAAAATGATAATGGCAAACCTCTTCCATACTATTGCTGAGGACTTTTTTCCCTATGTAATATACTGTGAGTGGTATTGGTTCTGTGTGAGGTCTTTATTGGTGCCTGCTGAATGCTTTTGGCAGAACAGAAGCAGTGCCTATTACAAATATTTCTTAGACTTCAGTGCTTTGTAGTTATTGATGGTAAATAAAAGAATGTGTTGACTTGCCCTGCTTGATAAAAAGAAGAGTTATTTCTTTTCTGTATTTCTCTGTGAACAAATGTGCAAATTCATGGATTGATTTTCACTAGCAACAGCTCCAGCTTTTCCAGCTACAGAGTTTGATCTTAAGGATAACATCAGACCACCCAGGCAAGGGCTGGAACAAGATATATCTGTCTCTTCTGTTGAGTCAGCCAGTGTTCAAAACTTGCAGCAACTTTCCTGCAAATGTAATGATATATCATTGTAAGAAAGGGGGTAGGGCATATTACTTCATATTTTCATTGGAAGGGTGGTCCTGAGTAAAAGCCTGGCATTCCTCATAAAACTTTCTGAAGAATACAGAATACAAATATCCAGTACAGGTTTTTTTCTGTTTTTCTTAAACACTACGACCACTCTGCTTGGCATCAGCCACCTCAGGAACTAGTTAGTACCTGCTTCATGAGGAGGATAAAATTGTAGGTGATTGCTAGCCATGATGGTGATGTATTGCCTCCAGTGTAAGAGACAGTAAATCTTTTTATTTCAAATACTAGAAAATATGAACAAGTTCTGCTTTTAAGGATATCTCAGATTGTTTTTTTTTTTTACAGTGCTTTGGTAGAAAAATATGGAGAGATTCCAGGCTGTGTATTTCACATATGAATTCCCTCTCCTCCCCTCCTCTTCTCTCTCCTCCCTTTCCTCTCTCCCTGCCCTTTTTTCCTCTATCACAGTCTTCTCATGAAAAACATATATAATAAGCTATTCTTTTAAAGAATAGAGATTTATCACTTCAACTGTAATATACTCAATGTTAGGAAGTTTTTTTCCAATCTATTTTTAAATCTCTCCCTCCTGGATCTTCCATTCAACTGCAAGCTGAAAGAGGAGGTGTGTTTTAATTCTTCTTAGCCGTTGGCCTTTCTTTTTTCACCCATCTTCTGCTTCACCTTTCTTTTTGTTTGTCATTTTTTCTTCAGTAGATACAACGTGAGATTCATTTGAAAGCTGATGTACATCAATATTATAGAAAAAAATATTAAAAAAAAAAGAATGCCTGAAACAGCATCATTCCTTTATATAGCTGGATTTAGTCTTGAAGAGCTGCGAGCTGAGTCAAGTTGAGTTTCAAGGAACTATTTTGTGAGAAGGGTAACTCTCTGATCATCAAACGTTTGACACATCTAAGCCTTACTGATATAACTCCCAGTGAAGCTTTAGCTTTAAAACTCTTAGGAGTATTTAATTCCAAGTCTGATTTCTACCAGTAATGGAAAGCAAATAATCCACTACAATACAGACTCTTTTTAAAAAAAGGATGCATGTGCTGGAAACACTACAAACAAATCTGCACAATTTGTCAGGTTTCCCAGGAATGTCTGTGGCAGGTTTTATCTGGAATGTTTTCTGGAGACTAGAACTCTTATACTCTTTATGTGCATACCATGTGAACTGGTAAACTCAGCAAGCAGGGTGGGAATGTCATGGGCCTTGTGCCAAATCAATTTTGATGTACATAGAGACTTTACACCTCTCAAACCCCTTAATCTAAATGTTTTCTTCTTGTCTTATATCTATAAATGCAGGCATACCAATAAACTTGCCTGAGGGTAATTTATCTGTGGGGTGTGGTTGAAATAGTCCTCAGTTAACTGCAGAACAAGGCTCCCTTCCTTCCTAGAGATGTCCTGTTTATTGTAGATAACAACTAATGGTAAGACAAAAAGTACTATCAATGTGGGCTCTATTCTTCTCCCTCCCTATAATTGGAGGGACACAGAAACACACACTTCCAGGGGACAGAAATGAGGGCATTTAACCCTCATCTTAATCCAGTTTTGAACCAAGAAGGTTATTTTGAGAGGAATGAAGCACAGGTTCAAAGTGGTCTTTGATAGCAGAGGTGTGAGGTAAAAGAAATGGAAATTGATAGTCTGCTTATTCTGATGGTACCGAGCTGTAAACAGTAGTAGCTGCTCTAATAAATATTACATGATTACTATATACTTTATTGATGCCTAAACCCCAGCCTAGTTATGTTTAGAAAAATAGTTTGTGTAACTGAGCTCACTCAGTCATGATAATTGAAAAATGAAATAAAATTATAACGTGCAACATTTAGTGTTATTGGATAACAATATGTGGGAAGACTTATGAGACTTGAAACCAGTGAATAGCTATGATGTGCAAAAAAGAATAAGTAATAAAATGAGCATAAATATAATCCTCAGTTAATGGGACTAAGCAACTGTTCAAAGTTACAACATCACTCAATAAGTGGTACTTAAAGATGGTTCTTGAAGTTCTGGCCACCGACATATGATCATGATTCAGGTGTTTGGAAACCCACTCATGCTTATCTGCAGCATCCTGTGGTCATGGGATCACCATTTGTGAATTTCCCTGCCAGTTTCAAACAAGCAAAATCAGTAGGTAGGGTAGATTGCAGGTCAGTCCTGTTTCTACTGTTTCTACTGCTTTTTTCCTCCAAGGAGCCCAGTTACAGAGAGCAAGATCTTGGGGATCTTGTGTTCCATAGTGCATGTCCATTCATAGCACCTTCCAGCCTGCACTCTTAGGCAACTGCTTGGCTATTCTCATGCGGCATTGGAGCAGCCTCCTGAGAAGCTTCCCATGCCCAGCAATAGTTACCCCCCACCCGGCTATGTCCATGTTGCTTATTCATGTGCTGGCCCAGGATTGTGACATCCTGCCATTGACTTCCTGCTTGCTGGAAACCAGCAGGAAGTTGCAAGAAGATTCTTGTCTAACAACCTGTGATTCTCACTTAACAATGGCAATGGAGACTGCTGGGATTTCTGTCATTAAGTAATACAATCAGTTCATTTAACAATGGAAATTCCAGTCCTAATTACTGGAGAGTTATTAGATATGAGATGGGCAGCAAATAAATTTCATAATAAATAAATAAATCCTGTCATTAACTGAAGACTACCTGTAGGTTCTTGATCTATATTGGTTGGGAACACTTAAAAAAACATTTTGGAAGTCCATCATTGAACTCTTATACAAAAGGAAATGCATGAATGCAAAAACTATAAACCCTTTCAATATGACACCATTGCTTTCAATGTGTTGAAGAACAAACAGCTTATTGTCTTGCAATCCCTTCCTCTCCCATCTCTTCATTTTGTGAGGGGAGATAAAGGTCAGACAAAAGAGAGATTGCCTATAGAAATTGCTTGGGTTTTTCCTCCACACTTCCCAAAGAAGAGAGATCAGAGGAAAGGTTTGCAAGAGAATAGGTGTTTGTGTGGCATATCTTCAGCTCTCAGTCCTGAGCGCCAGCATGATTACACTACTTTTGGTAAGGAGAAGAGCAAACATCTTGTTCTCTTCCAATTCCTTCCTCTCCAATCGCTTTGCCCAAAAAAAGGGGTGGGGGGAACCACAGAACAATATGTATTGATGGTAATCACATGATTGAGGGAGACTGCAAAGGTCATAAATTGGCCATAAAGTTATTTTTTTTCAGCCCTGTTGTAACTTACAACAGTTGGTGAACAAGTGGTAAGGAAAAACTATCTGTACTGAGGTCACAGGGTTGTTGTTTTACACTGGTCTAATGAAGTATGTGAGTGTTCTTGAACTCCTGGAAGAAAGCCTGGATAGAGATCTAACAAACATGAAAAAATATTTAAACCTATCTATTTTCTCCAAACAAAAAGTTGTTTTTGCCTTGCTTTTGTACTCTTCCTTTACATTTAAAATCAGGGAAAGCTATATTAAATATGATATTGGTAAGGTCATATATATAATATATATAAGGTAATTAAATACCTTATATTTATATTATATAAACATGCTGTTTATATTATGTGTAAATATGCTCATTATATACCTTAAGGCACATCAAATGGTGAGGATGGAAAGTCATAGTCAGCAAAGTAGAGTTCTGCTGTACAGATGTGAATTATTCTACTGGTTCCCCAAGGAATCTACTGAGCTGGCAAGTTAATTATAGAAGCAGAAACAAATCAAGGAGTGGAAGAATAACTATCAACACTGAAGAAACACGATGGGCTGGCTTAAATAAGCCAGTATGCTCTGATGCCTGCTTTTGATTCCAGTGACTGTATTTAAGTCTGCTCTAAGTTAAACACCTGTCTGTGGAATGTGTGAAACATCCTTAACCACCATACGTTCAACTGTTTACACACCTGCTCCAGTGTGAAAGACAGCTTTAAGACAAACAGAATTTTAACAAAGGAAAGTAATGTACAAAGAGGTTCCACAATGATTGGACATTTGAAGAAAACAGCTGTGTCCTAAGCCAATAACATATTTCTTATAGAGAAGGAAAGGAAGCTGATGAAATTGACATTAGATGTGTGGAATAAGAAGCTTGAGTCTTTGCTAATAAAGCAATGGAAGGTTAATAATATGAGAGGAATTTCTTTTTAACTAAAAATAAAGTTAATACTATATATATATAGTATATAGTATTATATATAGTATTCAGCTTTGTTTGGGTATTTTTCCACATCATCATAGTTGTGCTTTTAAATTTGTAGCAATATTTTGGCAGAATCTCACCTGCCATCATCAGGCTTCTGTATTATGTTCGTCTGATGACACACGAACACAATGACAGACGAACACAATACAGAAGCCTGATGATGGCAGATGAGATTCTTCCGAAACGTTGCTACAACTTTAAAAGCACATCTATCTATATCTATTTGATGAACGTGGAAAATACCGAACAAAGCTGGAATCCATACGTGTAAGTACCCGCGAAAACTGAAGAAAACAAATATTATACATATATCATATAGAACCAAAACACCTGCGCAGACATGACACACATAAAGACTGAAACTATTGCACCCTGACTGAGAAAAGTGCTGACGGCCAATTGGCTTCCACAAAAGCAAATTTCAGCCAGCTTGATCAACAAAAAACACACTAGACATAATGGAGACTAAAAGATGAGAACAGAACCTATGGAAAGCTGTCCTGCCCTACATAAGAGGTACGACAGACCAAAATCAGTAAGATACTTACACAGGCATCACATCAAGAACTTCCTTCAAACAGAAAAAAATAGCAGCCATCCTTAGAAACCCCAAAGAAAAATGGCACCTGGAAAATCAAGGCCATATACGAAGTTCCTGTGCATCATGCCCGGCCACATACATTGGACAGGACCAATAGAAAATAATTACGCCGCCCCTGGATGAACACAAAAATGCAGTAAAAAAAAAGCTGGAACACAACCTCCTCGATTAGTCCAAACACATGGAAAGCCACAGGTCCACAGCCACAACTTCAGTGGCACTAAAACCCTAGCCACGATAGAAAAACCCAGCCACAGAATCATCACGAGAAAGCCATAGAGATTTGAAAAAAGACCTGAAAGCTATGGAAATAGAAGAGATGAAATTTCACCAGACTGTCAATCATTTGGAAGCCTGCCTCTCAAATAGAAAGATCTCCACACCACAAGCCAGGCAAACACCTTGGGCACAAAAACAGACTCCCTCTGATACCTCCAGCTCAAAACACCCCCCCACCAGGCACCCCAGGATTGGAAACCTAGCTTCCTAAATAGGATGATAGCGTCTCCATTTACTTGGAGCCAAGCTGCACTAAAAAGCCTCCAATACAAGGAACACAATGGTTGCCAGGCCAATCAAGACAAAAAAAGCCACAAAACAACAGAGATATTAGAAACACCAATCAAGCAGAACACAGCAAATCCAAGACAATAAAACACAGAGCAAGACTCCCAACCCAATCAGACGGAAGAAAAAACCATCCTGGCCACAGACAGTAGCTAAGCCCCAAATTTAAAACTGAGACAACTTGGTAAAAGTCTGACTCACAGACAAACACAATACAGAAGCCTGATGATGGCAGATGAGATTATGCCGAAACGTTGCTATAACAGATAGTTGATATGTATTAACTAGCTGCCCAGAGTTATCCTGCTGTAAGATGGGCAGCCAATAAATTAAATAAATAAATAAATAACCTTCTGAACCTGGGATGGTGGAATCAGAGAAATTGAGGAGCAAGAAAAGACTTGGAACAATGATGCCAGAAATGAATGCTGATTAAACTAATAATATGTTTTATAGATTATTATGATTATTAATTTTGATTGTCTGATAGACCATGTTTGTGTGTACATGTACACATTTTTGCTAATTAATGAAAATATTGAAAATACTTGTGCCAGCCCATATATGCTGCTTCTGTTTGAGAGTATATGTTGCTCATGCTGCATCTGGCTTAGCCAGATTTGGTGTCACTTGTAAATACAGGAGTCTGCCTTTTTGTGAGTCCATGAGATTCCAGAAAATAACCTTAGTTTGTCAATGACTTTTATTTGCTTGCTTCTTCTGAGATGATGAAATTATAGTCTTACTAACCTTCATATGGCTCACATACGTTTAGACACACTTTTGCGCTGATGTGGAATCAGCAGGAATGAACATCTCTGTTCCATAAACTGGCTCTGTTTCTTTAATGATATATTAACTATATATCCTTCAGTGAAAATTCATGACAAGATACTTTTGTTGTCTTGTTGGATCTTTTAAAATGCTTGTCATTTGCTTATTTTCCTCTTCAGCTGACAAATTTAAACATGATAAATGGAGCCGTTAATAAAGTAAATGCAACTGCTTCCAGTTATCGTCCACCACTCAATCCGGGAGGTTCATTTTGGGCTTTTCAAACACACAGCAGCACTCCTGATACCAGGCCTGCATCTTTAACACTGAGGTAAGAAAAATAATTAGACCGAAAATATGTATGTTTTAGAGTCATATCCATATGTCCTATTAGCATTTTGCTCGTATAATGTTGTACAAGACTGTGATCATTTGCTGACTGCTAATGTTTTGAAGAAGCTAGAAACATAAGTACTGAAACATTTGCACACATATATATTGACTCACATGGCACCACCAAGAAGTAGTTTTACCAATAAATAGCCATAAAAACCTACAGCTTCTGAATATTACTTTTTTTACAAGACTATGACTGAATTAGATTGATGTATGGAGGCAGTCTTTAATTCTGTAGTGGATATGAGAGTTATCTATTTGTTGTTTTGCTGATATTATATAAAAATAATACATTTTGCTCATTATATAAATAACAAAAAAAGCAAAGTTGGTATTAATGTATTTTCCTCAAGATGTAAAATCTAGTTAGTCGAAAGTCACTCAAAACAATCAAACAAGAATCTTGCCTTTTCTCATTGCCATCAGTTCGGTATCTTGTTCAAAGAGCAACCAATATGGCTAGGTATACTTGTCTAAAGTTGATTTATCTGTCTACAAATGACACTTATTTCGTGTAGTTTTTATGAACCTAAGTAGTTGTGTAAATGTTTCCCCTCCTTTAATATGGAATACCGTAGTGGAAATTAATCAGTATAAGAGAGCTAATTTTGGTGAGTGGTAGATATAGATTTTAAATTTAGGTAGCAACAAATTGAAATCAATCTCCAAGGAGATTGATATGTCTCTTTTATGTCTCTCTTCCTCTCCTCCATCCCAAGCAGAAATTTTAAAACATGAACATGTAAAAGGAAGAGATTTCTGAAAAACTTGATCCTGATGCCTTTAAAAATTTAAAGGCTGAAATTGGTTGTCTTGACTTAGACCCTGAAATGTATTTGCAGCCCACACAGCAAAGAGATATAATGTGGTCAATCTAATATCATATTACAATTTAGCATATTATTCCTGCTGTTCTAAATTGTCTTTGAGATCAGTGCCTTGTAAATATAACTAGAGTGAGTATGGTTCCTTCAAGTATAATTACAGTTGCTCAACTAGGTACAGTTTATAAAAAACTCTCATGATCGCTAAATGGCACTTGAATTTAGAAACAGAAACAGAAGTGCTTCCAAACTCATTTTCTATTTCTTCAGAGCAATATCCATCCAAAAGTCACCTGGATTTGGTTCAATTTGCTAATCCTCATTCATATAAAAATAATGTTTTGGCTATTCTGACAACATGTCACAGAGAAGCTTTTCCCACCTATCTATTTAAAACTCTTTTAACTGTGGGGGTGTTAGGGAATGGATCTGAGGCCCTACTGCATGCCAGACACTACCATTAAATTATAGCTTTTATTTTAACATCTGCCATAGGCTTCTTCTGGGATGATTTTCAACTTTCTGATTTAATTTAAAGCCCTGATGTTCACTGATATCCTTTCAAACAAGTTGTAACCAACTTCTGAGCAACCCTTAGCTTCTGAACCCAGACAAGGTCAGAGCAAAGGTCTTGTCAAGAGATTAATAGAGGTAGTCATCCATTAGTGACTGCCTCATCTAGCAATGATTTGCAGTTATGATGTTAATGAAAAAGTAACTTTTTGACCATACCTTGCATTTATAAACTTTGCAGGTCTCTACAGCAAAGGAAAGTGAAATAAGACTGTAAACATAGTGGTGATTTCAGTACCACATGCTTTGCTTAACAAGTTTCCGGTAGTCTCTATATTCATACTTATATATAAGAAACACTGAAGTTACAAGAGAAGGAATTAGCAAGATTAGCTAAATGAAAAATTAGCAAATTCCTAGCAGCTCTAGTTATGGCTGAATATTTCTAACATTCAGTTCAACTTGCTGTTGACATTCATTTCAGATCAAAGTGTTAGGGTCCATTTTTCCCTCTTAAACTTCCTTTGTAAATCTGCAGTGAATTGATCACTATTGTATATCTGTCCATTGTTCATTAACTGTCTTTAATTTTATGGGAATAACTTTGAAGCAATCTCTACTCCCCTCCCTCACACCCAACCCTTAGATAGGGATCAAATCTCTATGATGCTTCTTGTTTTGGAATTTCTTTCAGGACAATTAATTGTTTGTTGGGAAGGGGCACTGAAAAAAATATTTTTGAATTATCAGCCTGTTTATTCATGAGCTGTGCATTCTCTTTAAGATCAGGTTTATCTTGAGATCCAGATCTGTTTTGATTATCTAATCAAGTATATCCCTGAGTTCTAAAATTACCTTATTGAATCCTGTTTCCTTCTCGCTTAGCAACTACAATTGAAACTGGCAACTTGGTCATTTCTAAGTGTTCACTAAGAAAAACGATGATGTGCTTATAATTTTACTCAGCTTTCCTTTGCGTTACAGCTCTGCAAAGGTTGTAAATGCAAATATTAGTTGTAAAGTTACTTTTACGCCACTATTATCATTGCAAATGGTTGCTGGACGAGGCAGCTGCTAAATGAAGACTACCTGTAATGATTTAGGTGCCCTAGTGTTTTGCATGTCTGTGATAAGTATTACCATCTATCTCATGAACAATCCCAGAAAAAAATATATATCTGGAAATAGTTGTCTAGAGGCAAAAAAGGAAATGTTCCATATGTGTTTTTTGTTTTCTCTTGGGCATTGTGGCTAATCAGCGGAGACTAAAAAGAGAATAAAAAGCAGGATAAAATAAGAAGAATTGGAAGAGTGTGCAATCGGGGCAAATCTACAGTGGACTAATTGTAACAATGTTATAATGATAACAGGAAGGTTAATTATATCAGATTTGCTCTTAGATAGCTTGGTACTATCCTGATTGTAAATTATAACCTAAAGTTTGTGTTTCCATGAATTTCTAATGCAAAAGAAGTGTTCCTGTGAGATATCAACCTAACAATTAGAGGCTTTAAAACATATTGCCTGAACAATTGAGTGACCTTAGAAATCTGATTAAATTTGAATTAATTTTCTAGGCTTTGACCTTATTAAGTGTACTACTGTTATGTTTTCTGTGTACCTGAGTAAAAGGTTGGGAAGCACAATATAGGTGTAGAGCAATAAAGGTCTTCAGTTGGGTCAGAGAGCAAACTGAAATGTGCTCTGTCACCTTTGATACAGTTGTATAAATACAGATAGTTCTTACGTAGCAACCACAATTGGGACGATCAACTCCGTGATTTAAGTGAAGCAGTCATTAAGTAGAAAATCAAGTGACTACAATTGTGCTTATGATTTTACTTCAGATTTTACTTTGCTTTACAGCAGGATTGTCAAACTCACGGCTCGCAAGCCAGTTACGTCACATGCTGGCCCTGCCCCCGCCTGGTTTAGTAAAGGGAAAAAAAGTCCTGATACATCACGTGACACTGCTGTGATGACGCGAGTTTGACACCCCTGACTTACAATATCAGAACAATATGATCACAAACCGTCAGGGTGAGCCAAAATGGTGGGGAAAGGTTTATTAATTTTTCATAATAATTTTTTTTTGTGTTTAGCCTGTTGCTTTTATTGTACATGCCTAGAATCAGTTTGGAGTCATGCAGTTCCTACATTGAATAAATTAAAATTAAAATTGTTAGTTTGTTCTATAATATCAGTGTTGCTGTATCAAAATTTATCTGCGTTTGCAAGGAAGGTAAAGGTTTTCAAGAATTTATCCACTTTTTGTTGTTTTCTTTGGGTGTTTTGCAGATACCTAAATCTTCAAAAATGGTTTTACTGATCACTAGCTCCAAAAATCATGATAAGAAATGGAGGAAAAGAGAATTCATAATTCCTTGACTCTTTTAGACTGGCAGTTGCTTCATTTAATTAAAGTTTTTCCCTTGTATCTAATAGTTCAGCTATTGTTGCTTAGAATTTTCTTTTTGGCTCTGAAGGTCTTAGAGCAGATGGCATTGGTATGAAGGGATGCAGAAAAGAGGAAAGGAGGCAGATACTTGCAAAAAGTCACATTATAAACATTTGCTCTGCCAACTTCTAAATTAAGTCAGAAATCAAGAAACATTATTGCTTTTTTAAAAGGTGAAGCTTCTGAATACAAGTGTCTTCATTATATCTGTAGGCATATAATCTACCCTAGGTTCCAGTTGTCATTTTGGATGATATCAATACTCTTAAGAAACTATGAAGCCTACTAATATGTGTTTGTGGAGACTAGTTCATTCTGTTAATATTCCTTATACATACTCATTACTCTGCAGTGTAAAAATGTTTTGAATAAGCATTAGACTCTATACTATGCCAAGGAATGTCTGGCTGATCACTCAATCTTGCTATATTTTTAAAAAATATAGTCAGCAGTCAAATCAAGGCATTTCTAATTTGATGCCTTAATCCTTTTCACCAAAGCAGTTTACCTATTCTAAATAACTTCCATTTCCAAAAGTTTTTCTCCATACATACATGGTTTTATTCATAGAGGAAATACCAGTTTTTGTGTGTGCATGTATGCATGTGTATGTGTGTTTCGGGAAAGAGATAAGAATAAAATAATAAATGCCTTTACTTCTTTATTCTTGCTTGACCCAATCAGTATCAGCCCTCACTTTCCCATCCTTGCATATGTATTTATGCATGTATTTTGAAGGACAAAACTCAAGACAGTACTGAAATTTTGTAGTGGATATCAAAAAATGAACTTAAGTTATTAACCATTAAATCTTTAGCAGAGTTAAAGTTCTAGAAATTTATTCTTGATTATGCTATATAATTATAGCATAATTGATTATACTATATAATTATGCTGTACAGAAAATTTGAGAAAACTAATTGCTTAGTGCTCATTGTTCTGATGTCCAAAATGGTTGGCTTCCAGAGATGAATAATAAAATGATTGGTCAGAAACTGGCTGTTTATTCAAGTGATTTGGAAAGGAGCACCTCAGACAATTTGGCTGGAATTTATAGTTTTATGTTTTCCAGCCCAACCCTTCCTTCTGAGTTGAACTGTCAGGGCATGGTTCAGATGCTTGACTTTTTCCTGTATGTATGCACACATTGGTGCTATTTCACAATCTGTTTTAAATCTTCCTATGTATTCCTTGCACAAGGCTGAGAACTGGCAACTTATTGATAAATGCCATACTACATTGCCATATTAGAATATGGTACTTAAATATGGTACTTCTACAGCAAAATGTTATAAAGCCAAAACTAACTAGATGAATTTTCTAAATATGCATATGCGACTCATATGAAAATGTGAGTATATTGTTACAAGTATTTTCTTCCACAGGAAAGATACAAAGAGGCTGCTAAACATTTATTGAGATTCTTGTTGAAGGATATTATGTTCCAGATAAAATAAATGTAATAAATATATTCTATGCAAATATTAATAATTTCCATACAGTATGATTAAATAAACTATCCATGCAATTTCATTCCCCCCAACATTTTGAGACCAGCATAACCTTCTGTTTATAGAATTATTATATTTTATTCTATACATTTCCAAAGAGAGACCACACCTGTGTTTCAAAACTATAGACTACTGTTGTAATAGCAATAGCATTTAGACTTATATACCACTTCACAGTGCTTTCCAGCCCTCTCTAAGCGGTTTACAGAGTCAGCATATTGCCCCCAACAATCTGGATCATCATTTTACCCACCTCAGAAGGATGGAAGGCTGAGTCAACCTTGAGCCTGGTGAGACTTGAACTGCCAGACTGCTGGCTGCCGGCAGTCAGCAGAATTAGCTGCATTACTGCATTCTAACCATTGTGTCACTACAGCTCTTCAATAATGTATATCTTGAGCTGGGTTTGATATTTGAAACATATTTGGCCAATATGTTCATACATTTAATTGAATATGGTGAAAGGTACATTTTAACATGTAACTTGTGGACTTGGACTATATTGGTGGTGTAATTATTTATTCTTCTGTTTATAGGCAGACATCCACAAAGTTCCAAAAACCAAAAATTTCTTTGAGAGGATTGGAGGAAAGACAAAAAAAACTATGATAATTTTTAAGTTTATATAGTATATAATAACTTTATCCAGAGCACATTCCAGGTAGAAAAAAATATGGGAAACCAATATATTTCATGCTATTTAAAGAGTGCTGAATTAAAGAAGGAAAAAAAACCCCTGGTTATCTGAAAATGTCTGTGTTTTTAATTAATTTTGCGAAATTGCAATTCTGTTGTTTTCCACAGGGAAAAGAAGAAGAGAGGCATATAAGCTATAGCCATACAAAGAGCCTGCAGTATCAAAGCTTAGGAAGCACTGTGGTCTCTGTCCTCTCCTGGCTGCATTTGTAAAGGCTAGGTCCCACTGGCTGACGGATGCAAAACGTATGCAAAAAGGACACAGCGGACGAGCAAAATTTCGGGGGTGCTTCATCCGTTGTCATCTGCTCCAAAAAGTGGCAAAAATTTGCATAAACAGAACGGAAAAGAAAGGAAAAGAACAGACGGGGGTAGGATGTAGTAGGGATGTTAAACGGATGTTCATAGGAAGCCATAGGATGCAAACCGTTCACTGNAGAACGTTTGTTGCTCGTATGTCACAGATTTATATCGTACACAGCGGAAAGTTCATCTGTTCACAAAGTTTTGTGCAACTCGAAACTTCTTGAGCGGATGAAATCTCAGTGGACGGATGCTAACACGTATGAAACACGTATGCAATGAGTACAGAACGGATGCATAGCGTTTTCCAATGTTTTTTAACGTTTTACATCCTCTTTGCATCCGTTGGTGCAGTGCGACAGGGGCTTAAGGGGAATAGGAAGCTGCAGGCTAGAACTGTGTCCTGACCTCTTGGCAACATGGCAGCCAAGATACTTGGCTGAATACCTGTTACTCCTTCTATACGGACAATGAGCAAATCCATTCTAAAAAGAGAATTCTGTTAAACACTAGCTTTATATCTATTAAAGCATTACCGATCCTGAAAATTCTAGGAAAAGGGAGTTAATTTCTGAAGCTATCTATTTAGAGCATGCCCCTACTTGCAACTTTTCCATTGTACACAGACTCTTCTGCTATATTATTCAATATTATGAGTTCAGATTTGGCATTGTTGATGCAAGTAGCATTAAAAAATTATGCTATCTGAAGAGAGAGTTAAGCTGCTCTGCAGTAAATTGTAGGTTGTGGTTTTTCCATTTGTTATCCTCAGTTGTAAGTGAAGGTATTACTTTAGTCAAATAAACAAAGAACTGGATAAAATGACCATGGATGTTTGCCAAAAGAACTGTAATAAAATATACTCACTTTACAGTTTACTGAATATATTTCTCTGTATTGCTTTCAAAGACTGTCATTCATCTTTTCACAGTAAGACCTTTGTTTCTGGACCATGTGGTCACCAGGACTTATAAAAGTTTAAAGGTTTCATATTAGAATTTATTATCAGTATCTTTCTTTAAAACTAAAGCTATTAGACCTTATTACAGTTATCTGTATATTGGATATCAAGGAAAGATTGTCATCTACTTTATATAATGCTCCCAACAACCAATTCTGCCCTAAATTGTCACATTTCATTCTCAAATGTCTGATACCTGCACGGGGTCAATGTACATCATACTGGTTGCTGCAAACTAGGGGACGTTATATTATAATCCAGATATTTTCCCCAATCTCAGTTAATTGGTGTCTCTATATCCAATAGATTTCTGGAAAAATCTATTTTTAATTTGTGAATAAGTGTTTTTTGTGACAGGAGTCCAACCTTAAATTAAAAAAAAAAAACATTTTGAGTTGCTTTATTCCCACCAGTTCAGCCCATTATATCCAATCTTACCTACCTTTTGTTTTACCTGAAAAATGGCAGATATCACAAGTACCTCCTTTTAAAGATCCTGTGGGAATGTGATCTTGGGCACTTTCAGTCTCTTGATATGATGCAATTTTATACTATAACCGTTTACTTTGCTAGTTTTTATAATCTTTAAAATCAGTAATATAAAAAAAATACAAGCTATTAAAATATTTGTTCAGAGATGCAGTTTGGAGAAGCTTCAGGCTGGAAACCAGAACACTGAGTTCTAGTCCCGCCTTACGCAGAAAATCAAACTGGTTTATTTTGGGCCAGTCACTTTCTTTCAGCCCTAGGAAGGAGACAATGGCAAACCACTTCTGAAAAACCTTGCCAAAAAAACCCTGCAGGAACTTGTCAAGGCAGTCTCTGAGAATCAGACATGATTGAACAGAAAAGGAATTGTTTATGTAGTAAATATAAATCATGTTTATACTCAATCTAAATCCATGTCCCACTGCACCAACGGAATGCAAAGAGGATGTAAAATGGACAAAAAAGCTTGCCATCCGTGGAAAACACGATGCATCCGTTGTGGGAACTCACTTGCGTACGTCTTTCATACGCTCTATTCCATCAAACATCCGTATACTGCCTATTTCATCCGCTCAAAAAGTTTGAGTTGCACAAACTTTTGAGGCAGATGAACTTTCCACCGCGTACGATGTACATCCATGACACATACGGGCAACAAACGTTCTATGTCCGTCTGTTTCATCTGTTACACGGTCGCTGTATCCTCTCGGCATCCTCTAGGCATCCTCGCAACTCACATCCGCTCCAGCTGAAAACGGAAAGAGGGAGGAAGTGAAAGGTACACAGAACGTCCACAGAGCATTAGTGCACGTAAATAGAAAGGATTTACGCGGGTGCATCTCGTATATAAAGCATTAAAACAGACAAAACGTTTGTATATGGGACGTATCTCGGATATTTAGGATGTCTGGAGTATGCCTAGAGTATGTGGAAGGACACCTAGCGGACAACCGTATTTCTTATAAAAGGGGGAGGAAATCACCTGGATCTCAGTATGAGTCCAGCAGCCGTGGTGTACAGAACTCTTCACCCTTACCCTTGCTCCTTGCTCTTCCACATCATCCATTGATCTCCACCATGGATCATCACACACTTCTTATATGGTACTGCGATCATTCAACACCAGAACAAGCCCTGTTCAGACTGTTTCATCTTTTTCTATGCAAGGAAGAAGAAGGAGACATCCAAGAGCTATTTGGGTCCGACGATGGATCGGGAGAAGAGTGGAGTTTGGACTCTATGACAAGTGATGGTGGAGCTGAAGGAATGAAGACCTCGTGCATTCCAGCACTTCATGAGGATGCCACCAGCCATGTTTGACAAAATTGTAGAGCGTCTGAGACTCAGTTGACCAAGCCGAGCACCAACTTCCGTCCCAGCCTGTACCCTGGACTGAAAGGGGCACTGACTCTGTGCCACCTGGCCTCTGGAACCACATACAGAAACATGCAGTATGCCTGGAGGGTGCCACACAACAGCATCAGCAAGTGGTCAGAGAAGTGGTGCAGGCCATCATCGAAGAATATGTGGAGGAGCTCCTCCATTGTCCCACCACTGAAGAAGGCTGGAGAAAGTTGCAGAACAGTGGTATCAGAGGTGGAACTTTCCCACACCGTTGGAGCCATAGATGGGAAGCACGTGGCCTGCAAAGCTCCAGCCAACTCAGGGTCCTCTCTCACAACTACAAGGGCTTCTTCAGCATCATCCTCTTTGCCATGGTTGACGCTGACTACAAGTTCATGTCATCGATGCTTCAGACAACGGGTCAGCTTCAGATAGCCAGGTATACAACGCCAGTGACCTCGAAGATGGGCTGAATGCAACCTCATCATGGGTTTCCCAGATCCAGACCCCCTACCCAATGACACACAAGATGTGCCCTACTTCATCGTGGGGATGACGCCTTCTCCCTCAGAACTACCTCATGAAACCCTACAGTTCCAGATACCTCACCCGTGAAGAGAGGATCTTCAACTACAGGCTGTCTCGGGCAAGACTGGTGGGGAGAATGCCTTTGACATCCTGGCCAACAGGTTCCAGGTACTTCTCAACACCATGCAGCATCACCCAGGGACTGTGAGGGAGCATCGTGGAAGCTTGCTGCATCCTGCATAATCTCATGCGCACCGCTACCCAGTGTTGCAGAACAGGCTTGTGGACCATCAACAAGGCAATGGGGACATGGAGCCTGGTGAATGGAGGCAAGGACGAAACCTGATAGACAACTGGATGTACAAGGCCCCAACAGAGCTTCACGTGAAGGGAAGAAGCAGCTCAACCTCCTGAAACACTGGTGCAACTCCCAGCTGGAGCAGTGGAGTGGCAAGACAGATGGTCGATGGTTAATGGATGCTCCTTGAGTCTGTCTCATAACACTGATGAGATTGTGCCATGTGTGTTTGAGTGGCCCTACAATGAATAGGGCATTAATAAAGAGTTAGTTTATTTTGAAATGTGTTGATCAATGAATAAATTGTTATTGATGAAAAAAGGCCATATGTGTGGCAGCTGGGAGGTTGACCATATAGTCCCACTATGCTTGCACTGGAAGTTTATCAATCCCACAGCTATCCTTACCCATCCCACAACTATCCTTACCTATCCCACAGCTAATCCTTACCTGTCCCACAACTATCCTTACCCATCCCACAACTATCCTTACCTATCCCGACAACTATCCTTACCCAATCCCACAACTATCCCTACCCATCCCACAACTATCCTTACCCATCCACAAGCTATCCTTACCTATCCCACAAGCATGCAAAAGGCTTAATCATTTTTTCAAAGTTTTCAACCAACACTTTATTTAAGTAAAAAAAATGAACCAAGTGTGTGAAGCAAAGATAACCTTTATTAATAACTGTCTTAATAAACTGTATGACTTTATTAAAAAAGCAAAATGACCCAAGTAAAGTGTCTTAAGCAAAGATAAAGTGAACAGGTAACAAACTCAGTCTCTGGCACTATTCTCAGTCACTCTGAGGCATGTCCATGGTCTCAGCTGTCAAGCGGCCAGGGACTGTGGAGGTGGCTGTGGCTGGAGTGCTGATCTGAGGCGCCATTGGGGTGCTTGGCCCTGAGAGTACAACAGGGGATGGTGTGTTTAGGAAGCTATCAGAGAGCTGACTCTCAGTCCCGTGAGGTTGAGAGGCCCTTCATCAAGGACGGGGTGTCAGGCACAATACTGATGACAGATTTTCCATTGAGGGGCTTGGCTGTAGGGTGGAGGAAGGAGGAGTGTAGTGGGGGCTGTCTGGTCTGCAGCTGGGTGAGGTGAGCATCTGTGACGTGCGAATGTACCTGGGCCTGGACTGGGAAGGGCTGCCTCTGCCATGGGAAGTCCTGGTAGTGGTAGCCTTGGTAGGTGATGGGCTGTTGAAAGCCGTGGAAGGGCTGTGACATTGTCTGGGGTGGAGGAGCAGTCTTGGACTGGGTCGGAGGCAGGTTCAGCTGGGGCCTGGAGGGTGGTGCAGCAAGTGCTGTTATCTTCTCCTTCATCACCTGGTACTGGGCTCGGAGGTCCATGAGGGTCACGTAGGTGATGAAGGGCTTGCGGTTCAATGATGCGTATGTCGCTGTGGACCAGCTGAGAGAGAAGATCCGTGCTGGTTTTGATTGTGTCCCTGATCTCCAAGAGGACAGTGTGGCTCTGGCCCTCCAGTCTGCATCTGCTTGCTTTCTGTGGAGGTGGAGCTGGGGGTGGGGGTGGGTTGTTCTTCTAGCTGCTGCTCTTTCTTGCTCCATTTGAGACAGGGGATCCTCCACGTCCTCCGGCATGGGGTGTGAAAGCTGTTGGGGGAGTCTCTGTCTGGCGGCCCTCCAAAGACACCTGCCTGGAACACGGTAGCTGTCTCCTGGCTGGAAGAGGACTGTGCTGTCTGTGGCATGTCTGAGGGAGAGGGTTGACAGAGGGCTGCTCCTCGGTGGCGGATGTCACCCTCCAGGAAACTGCACTTGGCCATGACGTACATCAGTGAGCTTGACAGCGGCCTGGCCAGATTTCTTTAGGGCAGCTTGCCATACCAGGGTGCATGTGCTCTTCCACCATCCAAGGAGTACATCTGCAGTGTAGCCCAGGCTCTCTGGCCTTGTCTCTCCACGCTGCCTGCTTTCTCTTGGTATCGCGATACAGTCTGTGGCCCTTTCTCCACAAGTACTCGTTCTCCCTCAGCCATTCCAGCACCTCTTCCTCATGGTGCCTCGAAAATGGAGTCCTGTTTCCTCTCTCCCTTCTCCTTCCCTTGCCCCTTCCTCCCTCTGGCAGGCCTTCAGGGCCTTCAGCAGCAAGGCTTGAGGGCCTTGGGGGCTGGTCGCACCCACAAGCAGCAGCCAGTAGCAGTAGCAGCACACTACCAGCAGGAGAAACACCAGCCAGCAGCAACACCACCACTAACAGCAGCAGCAGCGCAGAAAGTAACCAGCAGCTTCAGAGTCAGCGCAGGGGGTGGAATAGTGGTTTCTGTCATTCTTGCCAGGCTGCAGGAGTAGGCACAGGCTTCCTCTTCTTCCCTGACTGACGACCAATGGTGTTCTTTCAAGATGTCTTGTGGCAGCAGTCTTTCCATCTGAATGGTGACTGCTTGCGAGCTGCATCCTTTTAATACCGATTCATCCTCCCCGCATGCTCAGTGAAAGCTTTGCTTCCGCTATACATCCGCTATGCATCCGCTTTGCTTCCTATAGGCGTCCATGATGCATCAATGTCATCCACTACGCATCCGCTCCTTCCGCTATGCGTCCGTGTCGCTATTCTCCCCCGGAAGCCCTGCGGATGTGTCATCCGCTTCCATTCGCTGTCATCCATAGACCTTCCTATGAACATCCGCTTAACATCCTCGCTAGGTACTACCCCCGTCTGTTCCTTTCCGTTCTTTTCCGTTCTGTTTATGCAAATTTTCACCACTTTTGAGAGTGGATAACAACAGATGGAGCCTGCCCCAAAATTTTGCTCGTCCGCTGTGTCCTTTTTCCATACGTTTTGCATCCGTCGGCCAGTGGGACCTAGCCTTAAATGAGAAATACTCTGCCCCTGAACATAATATCTAAGTTATCAGTTGTCTGTCTGACTATAGCATATGCTGAAGTTCTTAACCTCCATTTTTTATGTACAACCATTATATTCCTAGGTTTTATTGATTTGTTACATTTACACAACATTACAATTTGCTTTCACATCATCATCTTTGTGGCTATTATTTGAAATTATTTTCTTCTTCCAGGGATGCTTTTTACTTTAGAGGTAAAAAACTGAAACTTGCATTTCTTTAGGTCTATCCTATATCTCTACTGGTGAGAAGAAACCTTTGCAACCTTTAATAACATTAAATTTGAAGCATTTATAGGCCAATATAGATAAATTATGGTTGGATTATTATTAAATATTGAGTAGGATCCTTCCTCAGAAGAACAATCAGGGAACATAAACAAGGTAGCTGCAGAATTGACGAAGACAAGAAACACGATTCTCTCTTTTTTAAAAAAAATGTATTATTAAGTGTTGAAATACAGGTAAAGAAAATACTGGAATGTAAAGAAAATAGACTTAAATTAAAAAATAAAAACCACAGAGAAAAGAAAACATGAAGTACACCCTCCCTTTTTCTTTCATTTGCATCTGCAACCATGGGCTATAGTTAGATACTTGAATATCAAATATTCCTAACTGTTGTCAGATTCTGTTCTAAAACTGCATTCCAGATGGCTAATTCAGCCTTGCTGTGTGATATATTATAAAGGCCCGGTCCCACTGCACTTACGGATGCAAAGAGGATGTAAAATGTTAAAAAAAGCTTGCCATCCGTTGGAACATTTCCTGTGGAAATGCTATGCATCCATTGTGTACTCATTGCAATGTGTTTCATACACTCTATCCGTCGAGCATCCGTCCACTGAGAATTTCATCCCGTGCAAGAGGTTTGAGCTGCCACAAAACTTTGTGAAACGGATGAACTTACGCTGTGTACGATGTAAATTCCGCCGACCATCCGAGCAACAAACATTACTAGTCCGTTTATCATCTGTTAAACGTACCGCTGTATCTCTCTGCAATCCCTCTGGGCAATCCTCAGCAACTCACATCCGCTGCAGCTGAACAACAGAAAGAGGGAGGAAACCAAAAGGTACACGGCAACGTCTACACAGCATTAGTAGCACGGAAATAGACAAGGATGTGCAGTGAAACGCTTTGTAATCCGAAATATACTCCCGCGCGCATCCCCTTTTTTTCCTTTAGGCGTAATGAGCATCGACTTCATCCGCTATGCGTCCACTTTTGAATTACCCCGGAAACCCCTTCGGAGGTGTCATCCGCTTACCATCCGCCTAGGCTTCCTATGAACATCCGTTTAACATCCCTGCTACATACTACCCACGTCCGTTCTTTTCCGTTCTGTTTATGTAAATTTTTGCCACTTTTTGGAGCGGATGACAATGGATGGAGCCACCCCCGAAATTTTGCTTGTCCGCTGTGTCCTTTATGCATACGTTTTGCGGCCGTCGGCCAGTGGGACCGGGCCTTAAGGGAGCCATTCTTGCTTGAACTTAGTTAAACCATCTCTTGTCTGTCATGCTCGTAGAGAAGGCTTGTAGTTCCTAACATGGTGAATAATATTGATGAGGAATTCATTCTCATTCACAAAGGAAATATTGTGGGAGTGGAGGGAAAAATTCCTGAAGATGAAAAACAAGAGGTAGATTCTGAAAAGCTATTCATGATTGATGCCTTATTGAAATCCTTTGTGGATTTATCCTCTAGTTTTGTCTCTTCACCCTTCACCCCCATAGAACCTTCCTGGCTCCTCAGTATTTGACCTAAAGCCTGAGTTGTTTTAGTTGAAAAACTTGTTGCTTGTAGATCCCCTGACAGTTTGCCTCCTATAAAGATGGAAAATGAGTCAGGGTATTTGGTACTTTACAAAAAGCCATTCAGCAATTTCTTAGCTGAGGTGGATTTGAATCAACATGTTGATGGAGCTTCATAATATCACTCACTGAATTCTACTGAGGCAGTACAGGAAATTGCAAGATCAGAGTTGTCTTGGCAAAGTTATTTTGGCTACTGAGAGTACTGTGAACAGGTCCTAAGAGGAAAAGACATGATCTGGTAAATCCAGAAAGATACAAGTGGAAAATGTACATCAAAATATTTGCTTTATTGGCATATCTTTTAATTCCTGGACGTTATCATCTTACTATAAGCCACAACCCTTTGCTGATTGGTGCTTGTACATTGTTTTTTGCTAAGAGAAAAATAGAGATGCCTAGTGTTCCTGTTATCCTTCAGTTTCTCACAATTACCTGCTTGGAAAGGCCTGAAAACTGCTAAGCACATTGAAATGGTTAAGTTTCCCATTGGCTTTTAAAAAGTTAACATGTCCTGCCTGATGGGATTTCAAAGTGAGCGGATTCTTTGAAGTTTCGTTTTAGCAGCTGCCAGGTATTTTTCCCTCAGCCCTGCATAGTCTTTCTGAACCAAGTCCTCCAATGCTGCATTCTTCACTCTGCATGCCAGTGTTTGTGCAGGGGGAAGGGAAGAAAATAATTAGCCAAGAGCATAAAAGATTCTACACATTTTAACATTATTTAAATTTGTTTTGGGACAAGTCTCCTCAGTTTTTTTACTGTGAAGTATCACTTGTATGACTCATCCTAAATCTATTTGCTAAGTGCTTAACACTTGCTGTTTTTTTTTTTTTTTTTGCTTAACAATGTGTCCCACTTTTCCTTGTTGTGCAGCTTAGATTTCTAGCTTAGTGTTTTGATTTTTTGCCCTCAATACACAATGCATTTTGTAATCTGGACCCTGAAATCTCTTAAAAGAAAAGAGGTCTGTCTTACTGAACAGCTGGGACTTGGCCTTAATGGAGAAAATCCAGGCTTCGTGGTATGTTTCAGAGTTCTGAAAATTCTGGGGCTGGCCTGATGCCAGATATGCTTTCTGGGAAAGGGTGAATATATGATTGATGCCTTAGACTTCTTGTCTGCCGCACCTGTGTTTTGAGGCAAGATGGAAAGTGATTTCAACTCACCTCTCCTTAGTCTGGTTTCCATCAGGTAAAGGTAAAAGGTTTTGTCCAACTGAAGGGCACAGTGCTCATCTCCATTTTTTGGCTGAGAGAACTAGTTTCAAACAGTTTCTGTAGTCATGTGGCCAAGCATAGCTAAACACCAAAAGCCCATGGAATGCTGTTACTTTCCCACCAAAGTGGTACCTATTAAACTACTTGCATTTGAATGCTTTTGAATTGCTAGGTGGGCAGGAGTTGGGGCAAGTAACGGCACTGTTGCACAGAACTCAGGTCTCGAACCAGGCTATCGGCTCTCTACCTGCTCCATAATTTCTACCTCTTTCTTACATTTAATCCATGTTTTCCAATAAAGAGAAAAATATAGAATTGTGCATTTTTAATGTAAGACAGACTTTAAAGACTGTAACAGAAATAGATCTGAAATTATATTGTGGAATATGGTTGATTAGTTCTGGAAATCTGAAGCATGAAGTTACCATTGAAATCCTGGTGAAAAACAAGTAGATAGTATGTATGAGAGAAAATTAATCTTTGTGCATTTTAATGATTTACATTTTTATGAAGTGGAACATTCTTATGATTTTCATATATATGTCTGAATTTTATGATGCAATATTTTTATGCAACAATGCTTACAGTATGTTATAAAAATTGCAGTACTATATCTGAAATCTGGACAAATTACACAAAGAGATATTTTACAGACTTCTTTTCAAAGGTCTCAAAGGACTTCTCTTTAAAGCTTTAACACAAGTGCATCTTTTGGAAGACTCAGACAGTTGTTTAAAGTGCTTCCCATTTTCTATATCTTAAGTATGTAAATTTATAGATAATACTTTTACTGGTATCTGAGGTAGTTAAATCCAATTTAATGGACTATTTGGGGATGGAACAGTCTGTTAAGTCGAAATGTCGATGAAATCCATGATGTCGCATCTGTTTCAGTTTTCATAATTTGCACAATTAACTGACATAAATAACATCATTTACAATACAGTTTGGGTTTAATGAACAAATACTCAATTTAATAGGCAAATCCTTGATCTAATGGACATTTATGTGTGAAACTGAGGTACTATTCTGAAAAACATTACTTCCTTTAAAAGTTGGAATGAATTTTCATTGTGAAGTTTTTAAAACAAATTTCGTAAGTGGATGCAAAAATTATAGAGAAATGAAATGTGTGTTTATCATAGATAATCTTAGTAATTAATGCATTCCAGTAAGATGGATCAATGGGCAATTATCAGTGGGAAATTATTGAACAGGAATTTAGTAGTCAAGACTAAGTCCTAATTTGTGCATTGTATTATATGCCTTTTACTAGTTAATAGAAAAGCAGCTGTTTACTGTGTGATTCTGCTAATATGAAATAAATCAACGCCATAAGAGTGATTGTCATTACTATCTCTTCTCCACTGATTCAGTCAATGATGGGATGGGAACACTGAACATCTTAAACCAGATGATCTCTCACTTTTCTCTTACTTTGATTTCTGTAATGCTTTCATAATTGGTCTTGAAATTGCATTTTTTCTGAAATAAAAAGAAAACAAATGTTTTTGGGAGAGGGAACAAACTATTTACCTGCCAAATATTTTCTAACTTATATAGACCAATATAAAATATAAAGCTCTCAACATAAGCCCAGATATGTATTTTTGGCCAGGTAGAAAGTTCTGGGATATCTTCTTTCTTTTTGGCATTCCCTTTCTTTTCTACTCCTTAGCAATTTAAAATGTTCTGAACTCCTGAGCTCTCATTCTGCTCCCCTTCATATCACATGCATTACCTGTGCACTTTCCCCCTTATCTAATTAAGTTTTAAAAAGCTTCAGATCTTTCATTTTCTCTCCAGCAAAAAGACAAGTTTGCCTTTGCAGCAGGTAAAGCAGGTAATTAACATACACCTGGAAAGTCGTCTCAATTAACTTACTGTACGTCCTTTAGACACCGTCTGAAGTCAGCTCATTCCTTCCCCTACAAAAGTCTCCTGAACTTCTTAGATCCTGAGCTTCAGCTGCCTTTTCTCTTTTCAAAGTATACTGCCTGAGATTAAGTTAGAAACTTCACCTCAGATTCCCATGTACTTTGGAAATGAATGCTGAAATCATTTAATCGGATTGCCTTTAGGCTTTCTTTGTAATGTTTCACTTCCTTATTTCAAGCCATTGATCCAGTGTTGCAAGTACATATTTCACACTACATGTATGCCAGTATTCTGCTCTGGATCTTCAGGCTAAATTTCTGATGGAGGAGTCTGTTACAAGATTGTTCTTCCTAGACTCCTAAAGCCGTGATGGCAAACCTATGCCATGTGTGCCGGAAGTGGCACGCAGAGCCATTTTTCCTAGCACGTGAGAGCTCTCCTGGTAAAGTCCCACTGCACATGCATGCGTGCTGCCGCCCGACAGCTGATTGTCAGGTATCTGGCACGCATGCGAAGGGGGACAGGGAGGCACGGGAGACATGCGTGTATGCGCAGAGAGGTGCTGAGGGTTCTTACATACATACGCAGAGACACGCAATGTGCAGAGTGATTGCACTGCATGTGCAGATGGGCCATGGGAGTGATCGTGTGCACATGTGCAGATGCATGGTGCATGGGGTGTGATCATGCATGCAGGCATAGATACACGGCGTGCAGCAAGGGGATTGTACACGCATGCTCAGGGGATGTGTGAGGGGCCCAGCACACATTGCCTTCTGGGTGCTGGTGCATAATTATCAGCATGGGAACCAAAAAAGGTTTATCACCACTGTTCTAGAGCATTTCTTTTGGTGATGCTTCTTTTTTGGAACAAGTATTAAAGCTAAACATGTTTCAGCAGCTTGTCTTCTGCAAGAGAAAAAGTGTATCTTTGCTTTAGCTTTTCCTGCTTGCAGTACAACATGGATGACATAAATTCTGATCTCTCACACATTTCTACCATTATTACCTGTTTCCTTCATACAGTATTGCAGGAAGGGAAAGGAAGGGAAGGTGAAGGAAGGAAGGATGGAAGGAAGGAAGGAAGGAAGGAAGGAAGGAAGGAAGGAAGGAAGGAAGGAAGGAAGGAAGGAAGGAAGGAGATGGCTATTATGTCAAGCTCCATTCCTTACTAAGACTAGTAGAGCTATGGCATTCTCAGCAAGAGTCCTTATTCCTACCTCTTCTGGAATAGATTATACTTTGAAAAGAATGAGTTCTTCATTTGGAAAATCCCACACAGGATGTTTTTTGGGGTAAGCCAAGATACAAGCAGAGATCAAACAAAATGTGAAATCTTCATGTGTGCAATCCAACATTTAAGATTTCAAAGACGTGCTAGTACCACAGTTCCAACAAATTTCTATAATCTGATCAATATTTTCCTTGTTTCCCAAGAAACACAGGGACATAAAAGCAATCCTGGATCTAGAATAGTTTATTAAACCACTTAGCAAGAATTGCTTCAGAATGGAAATGGAAAAATCCATCATTATTTCCATACAGAAGGTAGATTATATAGCATCCAGCAAATTTACTCAAGGCGTCTCCACTTTTTTTCCAAAAACTAGGCAAAAGGATAATCTCAGTTTCCTTAACAGAGGTTGACATTTACAGTCTATGGTGCTATCCTTTGATCGAGAATCAGCCGTGTTTTCTTTAATACTAATTTGATTTTCCAGTTTAATGTGGGAAGACAAAATGGAGATATTCACTGTCTTATTATGCAGATATCTTTCCTGAGATTTGAGTCCAATGAAATGCCAGCAGATGCTATGGTTGTTAGGTTAGCCTCATTGTTGGACTTGTGGAGGCTACTCAACTTAGTTCTGGAGAGTGTTTGGAGAATGAATGGTCATTGTTGTGCTTATTGCATTGTAATATTTCCTTCTGGTTGTTTTAAAGGTTAGTGTTTTATTCTGTGTATCTTTTAATGATACAAACTGCTAGGAGTTACTTTTTTATTTTGCTGGCATTCAAATATACTAAAAATGCATAATCATAAAATTTATGAAATATATCTTTCTGGTAGGAAAGCAGTCTTGTGGTAACATTGTCTCATATCCTTTGAGCTTATAGGATACATACAGAAATATGCTTATACTTAGCTTGACTTCTTTGCTCCTGGTGTCAAGGGTTTTTTCTAGATTTGCCTATCAATTAGGCTGTGTGATAGCTGTTTTCTTGGGGCTATAGTAGTCCTTGTTCCCTCCAATTTGTCCTGGTAAAAAGGAGCACACCATCTCAATGTGAGGAGTTCTGGTAAGGTGTCCATGATCCTTTTCCAGTAGGAAAAAAATGCAATTTCTTTGGTTTTTGTATTTTTCATCTTCCATTGCATTAGAGCTATACTCTGAAGAAAATGAATTAATGTTGAAGATTTATGACATACATTGTATGAAGTATATATATCCCAAAGAGTTTTAAATGTTTTTCTACTTTTCCAAAATTTAGTAATCTATGATTTTGGATTTTTCTGCCTGTCAGCCTCTTCACAGTCCATACGTCAAGAGTATGTTGTCTGAAACTGAGGAGAATAGTTTTTGCAAATCTCCCTTCTTTAGTAAAGGTCTTTGGCAATTTTCATGCTATGCACTAAGGAAACTACAAATGGTGTGCATGCATGCCTATTTTCAGTACATTCATAGCTGTGGGATATTGTTTCATGTTATATGGCATTGACAAGCTGAACTTTGGGCATCCCACAAAATAGTTGGAGAAACTTTGGCTTTCTTTTTATAACTTAAGCAAAATTCATGTCTTTAAGCGTATAGCCTGTTTTCAGGGACAGAGTCTCTACCCCATTGGGATCTTGTTTAATTATCATTTTTCCAGTAGCTTGAAGTCACACCCCAGTGTTTGGGCTGGAGGAGGGGTGGACTTTATCAAAGAAAATGTTATATGATCTTCAAGTGCATAAACAGAAGTTAGTAGAAATTCTGTCACAGCGGATACAGTTGTCCATTACAATATTCACCGCAGTTTTGTAACTAATGCCTGTTGAAGGTTTGTCCCTGGTATTATTGTAGGACTTATAAATTATAACAACTGTTTTTTTTTCCTTATAGCTTGTGGTAAGAAACATATTTTTCTTCTTCTATAATTATCACTCCATGGCTCTTCCTCAGGCTTTACAGAGGGGAATAGATTTTACAGTCATGGTTTGCTGTTTTCTACTATGATTTCTTTAAAAAAGTGACGCTTTAAATGCTATCTAGAATTGATTCTGTGGAAGAAAGTTCTGCCAGATTTTCTCCTACATATTTGAGTTCAGAAATCAAATTATGAGATTTTTTTTGTTTTCCTACAAAGTTCTCAGACTTATTAGACATCGACTGAGGCATTCATAAAAACAGCTATGGTCTTCTGGACAAGGATAACTTGCCATTCCTACCAGCCCTAGTTGGAGATTTAACAGCACTGATTTAGAGCAAGAGCTAATGAATTGGCATCCTTCAGTCTCAAGAGACTGTGGTATTGTGCTATGAAACCAGTAACTGCCACTTCCCATGTTGTTTCAATGTTGTATGCAAAGCTGGAGTGTCCTCTCCAGAGCACGAGACCTGAGTAATTTAATATGGAGGATAAATTGTTACCCAAGCAGCAGATCCCCCCTCTCCATGTCACTGAATTACTTTATTGGAAGAGCAGAGCCAATACGATTAGTTCCAGCTGCATCGCAAGAGTTACCAGAACGTGATTGTACAAAGTCATGAACTGCTTCTGGGACTCTGCCTCTGGATTTCGCCTCTTTGGTGGTGGCCATGCATGAGATGTGTGTGTGTGTGGTGGGTGAGAGCTTCGTCGTCTGTGCCATGTGCCGTTAGACGCAAAAGAGCAAGGCAGGCTGGGAGTTTTAACATGCCTGTTTTAGTGTTGCTTTTGCTGCCGGTGTAACAATGGACATGTTGCTAGAGAGCTGCAGCATGCCCGCCAAAGTATTTGTGGTCCTCAGCAGAGCGTGTTGGCGTATGCGATGCTCGCTGAAAGTTTAAATGTATATATATATACACTGCAAATGGAGCCGAACTGGGCATCCTGAAGTGAGGAAGAATGCTGGAGGAGTAATGCCTCCTTAAAAAATCCTAGTCCAGCTGGCTCAGCTGGTAGCACCTCGTAAGGGCTCCTTTACCAGGGTTATAGGAGAAGATGGTCAATAGTTTTGAAGGTAGAAGAGGGCTTTATGTCCCAACGGCAGATAAAACGTTAGAACCATCTTCTAGGAGAAGGGAAACTCTGATTTCAAACCTCCACTTCCTTATGGCTATATCTAGTATTGGAAAAGGCTTCAGGAGTCAACCTCGAGAGCAAGAGCTATAAAAGAAAAGGACATAGTATAGATTATTTTCCCAATTAATTTAGAATATCTGGTATAGTAACAGATATTCTTTCTTCTAAGTCAGCAGCCCCCAACCAGAAACCAGTTCCATGAAGAAAGGTTTTTCTGCAGACTGGAGGGGTTGTGGTTATACGTGCTACCTACATCCTGTGGATGGGGCTATACTTGTTTGCGTGGCCCAATTGCTGGAATGCCACGGCCCAGTGCCAGCCTGGAAATTGGGGGGCCCCTGTTCTAGGTTTTGAATTAAAGATGTAAAGGCCTGAGGAAAACAGAGACAATTTATTTTGGTCATAGAACAGCATAGAATTAATTAATAACATAACAATTACTCTAAAATAGAAATAAATATAATAATATTGATAGAAAAAATGATGTAAAAATAAAATTATTCAGGAAAATTACAAAGTATAGGAATCAAAACACAAAAAAATCCCATAAAATTACAATTACTTTCATAATAAAGCTAAATACTGTACACACTTAGGATAGATAGCCATAAGTAATGCTAGAATTTATAAAATGCCATGAAGATGTAAACCTATGCTACGTTATATTAAGACTAAAATTTGCAGAAGCCATGCTAGGGTTTGTTGGGATTAAACACAATTATGGTTCAACCAATTTGAATGGCTTCTGTCATGCCCCCATTGGAGTCTGAATCTGTGGGGGAAGATGAGCTGAAACAAGAGCTGACAGAGATTGAGAGGGTGGCTCCATTGGCTATCGAGGAAAATGGGGAAGGGCAGTCTATCCAGGCAAAGTTTTTTTGAATTAGTAAGACCTGCAGACAAGGAGAGCTCAGGAGAAGAACAAGGACTACCTCCTCCTGATCCAAGAGCAAGGAGGGAAGAGAGACGGCGAGATCCAATGCAGATTGAGCTGGCTACGAGAGAGGAGATTGCCCTGTCCCCTTTGCACACCTGGGGACTGAGATGTGCCGGTGGGAAGGGAATTTGTCGGGAAGAAGCGTTGCATCTGTGGAGCCTCATGTACACTTACCAACTCCTGGAGATTGCTATGCTCTGTCTTGTGGGGCTTGCCAGTTTGTCTGCTTCGCTGAACTTCTTGCTCTGGTTACTGTTTGGCTAAGCTGGCTTATTGGACTGCTGGCCTGGTTGCTGTTTGGTTAACCTGGCTTACTGGACTACTCGCAACCAGAGGCTTCTGAAGGTGCATGTGAGAGTTTTGCTCCAGGACTTGTAGTGAATATGGGAATGTTTGGGGGCACAGTTGGAGCAATAAAGGGGAGTTAGACCTGTTTTCTGGTTGTCTTGCTTTTGTACCATGCCCTGGGTCATCACAGCTTCCACCTTACTGGGATTTTGAAGAACCTTAAAGACTTGGCTCTTTGCCTGGCTTTTGGTGAGAATAATTGATGCCTGCCCCCTCTTTTTTTCTGTTCCTCTCTGCCATTGTTGCCCTTTTGTCTTGTGCTGTTTTTGTGTTTTAGGTATTTGCTGTTTTTTAAATGTTTGAACAATTGTAAATATCCCAGTCTTTGGGAGTCAAGTGGCATATAAATTTAATGAATTATTACATACACAATTATGTAAAAACAACAGCTGCTAGTTCTTTAGCTGTGTTGGCCTTCATCTGCACTGAGTTCTTCCCAAGAATCTAGGATTTTGCAATATATTTATGTGCAAATTATTTGCATTTGTGCAAATCCAAGCAGTGTGCTCTTTTGTAATTGACAAATGAAAATTGTTATTAACAAAGAAATACCAAAGTAAAACATAAAATGATATGTGCATATTTAAATGGAACAAGAAAAAAGGGGGGAGGAGGAAAGAGAGAAAAAGCAAAAAATACACTTAGTTATGAAACCCCAATTAAGGTTCAGCATTATCTCACTTGAAGGGGTTGTTTTTTAATCATGCCTCTGGCAGAAAAATGGGCTACATTGTGTGAAATTCCTACCACTGGTCAACTAGCAATAAGAGTACAGTAATTGGCTTCCAGCCTGCCCATATACTGTATTATATCCAGGGGAAATATACCCATCACAGTTTTCTATTAAAAAAGGAACACAGCAACACATGACTAACAGTTATGTTAGAAACTAACATTTCCATGTCACTGCAAATACAAGTAGTCTCAAATCACAACCATAGTTGAGCCTAAAATTTCTGATGTTAAATGAGACATTTGTTAAGTGAGTTTTGTATTATTTTATGAACTTTTTGGCCACAGTTGTTAAATGAATTACTGCAATTGATAAGTTAGTAACACGGTTGTTAAATGAATTTGGCTTCCCCATTGACTTTGCTTCTCAAAAGTTTGCAAAAGGTAATCACACATGACCTTAGGACACAGCAGCAGTCATGCCAAACATCTGAATTTTAATCACATGATCATGAGAATGCTACAAAGGTCTTAAGTATGAAAAAAGATTATAAATTACTCTTTCTGGTGCCATTGTAACTTTGAATGGTCAATAAATGAATTGTAGGTTGAGGACTACCTATACAGAGCCACAGTTCTTTTTGTATGACATACAAGTTTCTCTCAAGAGGAGGGAGGGAGGACATTATAGTAAACAAAATTTTTCTATGTGATCTATGTTTTGATAGACAGAGCCCAATGGGAGAATCGCGTTGATAATATTAATATTAGAAGTCTTGCTAACTTTATTGGCCTTTCAAAAACAAATATGTACTGTGAAAATATTTTTAAAAAGCAAGAATAAAAAGTATAACAGCGAAAAAAAAGGAAGACAGTACACAGGCAATAGAAGGAATCACAATTTTAAAAATTGGATTGCATTCCAGGAACTACTGGATCTTATGATCTGCTTCATATGCGAGCTCTGTCAATCTACCACCTGTTTTGCACTGAACAAATGTGCTTGCTCTAGAAGAATGCAATACCACTGCAAGGCTCATGAAGTCAGACTTCAAAGCAATACAGTGAAACTTCCACTGACATAGCATTGTATTTCACAGCTGGACTCTCTCTCCAGAGAGCAAGGTTGTAGTGGTTTTGTCTTTAGGAAAAAAAATTGTTTGTTTTTTTTTCAAAAAAAAATAAATTGCTTTGAAAAACTTTTTTTCTGAAAAAATATTAATGCTAGTATAATGAATGAGACAAATTCAAGTTTAGCTTTCTGAGGCCTCATAACCTGGATACCCACACACACACTTCTTTGTTCTATCTGGATGTTCTCTTTTTTACTTGTTAGCATATACTATGCATCTTAATATATCCATGTGATCCACATCTAAATAGTAAAAGTGCTTTTGAATCTCATTCAGACAACTATAATTTCCAAACTGTGGTTTTGCAATTTAGACCTTTGCAGAGGGTGGGGGGGGGGGGG
>BHFT01040508.1:0-33102 GCA_004320025.1 Laticauda laticaudata
CATGGTCCCTCATTGCCTCATCCATGTTCTGGAACTCACAGGCTCCTCCAATGTGTCTCAAGGCTGCTACAAAATCTATAGTTTCATCCACATTCTGGTCCCTCTTATAGAATTTGTGCCTTTTTATTAAATTTGAGACCACCGGTGCATAGTGTGCTTGGAGCATTCGGTTCAGGTCGGACCAAGTCATCTGTTTGACATCTCTGAATTTCGCCAGCGCCTTCGCCATTTTAAAGACAGCCGGTCCGCAGTGTGTAAGGAAGACAGCCCTCTTCCTTTGGTCTGAGATTTCTTCCATTTCATTGCTTTTTAAGAACATAAGAAAGCAATCAATATACGATTCCCAATCCTCCTCATCAGGATTGAATGGTGCGGGCGGCACGTTGTTACAGGCCATCTCTCTCACTCGGTTCAGATCACCATGTGCTTCAGTCTCATCTTCTACGACAATCCCACCTTTGTCGCCAGTGTTCTGTCCGGAAAGAAGCGCGTGAGACCGGGTTCCAAACAACAACTATTTTATTTAAACTTGCAAGGCAAGATACAGAACGTAGCCCAAGCCACAGCAGCCCTTTTTATAGCGGCTTTGCCTGCGGCTTGTGGCCAATGATAATCATTTAATTGTTCCCGCTGTTTGGTGGCTTCCCGGATTGGTTCTTAATCAACCACTCCGTAAGTGGTCTTTTCGGTCAATCAGAACAAGGGACTTGGAACATACCAAGTTCCATATAGAACAGATACATCATGTGACGCAGCTGTGAGGCATGAGTATGATACTCCTGCTCTAGATGTTTCCTCAACAGAAGTTCAAGATAAAGAGCTTAATCCTCTTGTTCCCTCACTGTTGCATGAAGATGCTTCACAAATTAATTTTTATTTTTAATTAATTAGTTTGTTAAATGTATATGTCACCCATTTCACTATCAAGTGACAATTTTTAGGGACATGGCTTCATGACATCATCTTTGCCTCTTCCCCAGGCCATTGAACAGGCAGCTTAAATCTGCCCTGTAGATTCCAGTTTAAAAATTAATGTTTGTCTTTCTCCAACACACATTTAATTATGATTTAGAGCAGCGGTTGCCCGTGAGAAAATTTTGGTGGGCTGCAGAGATATCTCACCCCTACAGCACCCCCTGTCAAAGCAATTAATCCAGGCTGCGCAGAAATACAAGGCTGCGCCTGCGGGAACCTTCCCCACCCACTCACTCCTTACCTGGCAAACTTGCTTGCTAAATTGCTATTTTTCCTTTTTCCGACCATCATCTGTTCTGCTGTGCTGGGAAATTTAGATTAGCTAGGAAGCAGGAAATGGTTGGATTTCTTGCTTTCTAGATAGTCTTTAGATCTTTGGTTCTGCTGTTGAACCTCCCTTAGGAATGAAGATTCTANTTGCCTGATTTTGGGTAAAAGTTGCTCTTTTTTAATAAAAAAATTCAATATTTATATAAATATTTATAATATTTACAAGCGATGTCCAGCCAGTAACATAACCACCAAGCCACACCCACAAATTAGGCCAAGCCCAGAGAACTAGTTAGTGGTCCCTGGGATTTAAAATTATGAGTTTGGTGGTTCCTGAGGTCCAAAAGGTTGGTGACTCCTGATCTAGAGCATCTCACGGATGATGTGATACATGTCTTGGTCCGACTGGAATCCTCCCACCTCCCATTGGCCATTTTAGAATTGAATAGAGCTGGAAAGGACTTTCAAGGTGTTCTCATCTAGCTCCCTGCTCACACAGTAAATCCTGTACGATTTCAGTCAAGTGGCTGTCCAGTCTCTTCTTAAAAACCTCCAGTGATGAAGCCCCCACAACTTCTGAAGGCAAGCCATTCCATTGGTTAATTGTTCTCAGTGTTAAGAAGTTTCCCCTTAATTCCAGGTTGCTTCTCTCCTAGATTAGTTTCCACCCATTGTTTCTTGTCCTGCCCTTTTAAGCTGCTGTAGACACCCTCCACAGCTTTCCAGGCTGTTTCTGTTTTTGTCCATGAGAGTCATTCTTTCAAACCAAGCTCTCCCCAACCCCTGGCTGATAAAGAGTCACTATCCCACTTCTCTGGGATGTCAAGGCTCAGGGGAGTCATAAAAGCAGTATAGAGCAATGGGTTTTTTTAAAAAAAAATCCACTTGTTTTCATTTGCACACATGAGTTTTCTGTAGCTGCCCTCTACACAGGAACAGCTCTCCATTTGAGATTAAGTCAGCACCAACCCTGCTGACATTAGGAAAGCTGCCAAAGTCTGGCTTTTCCAGAAATCCTTTGAGAACCGATGGTATATTGTTTCTGCTAGGAGTGTTTTCTGTCATGTGTAAGTGGCTGTTGTTATTAAGGTTTTGGGGGGTGATCTTGTTTTTGTTAAAATTGCTCTGTTTTATGTGTGTATCATTTGTAACCCCATTCAGAGCTTTTGCAAAACTGAGTAGCACATAAATTGCTGTAGTGTAATAAAAATAAAATTGAGTGGGCAAAGGGATGCTTCTCTCCCATAAGCCCTACCAATGCACACATTTCTCTTGCCAAGCCTCTGGCAGCCTCTGGATCAGCTGAAGAAAAGCTGACCATGTTGTATTGATCTACTCCCTCTCTACCTATCAGCCTTCTCCAAATCTGATTTTGACAGATGTCTCAACCAGTAAGTCTAGCCATCTATCAGAACTTGCCTCCTTCCAGGTGATGAATGAAAATTAAATAAAATTCCATAGGCAAAATTTGGCTAAATAGAAACAAAGAAGAAATATGAAATGGTTATATAAATATCTCTGGAATAAATGTAAGATTCATTGTAGATTGGGGGGGAATACCATGTGGATCCTGAATGTATTAATCTTATTTTATTTTTGTTTTTTGTTTGCTATAGATCAGCTTTGAGAAAGTAAAAGAAGAAAATATGTAAATTAAAATAGGTGGTAAGCTGAAAATGAATATAATAGGGGATAAAGAGTGGAAAATGTTCCATCCAGAAATAAGTTGCGCAAGACCGTGTATGGTCTCCATCACAAATACTGATTCTTAGCAGTGAAAAATTGATAGCAGTCACCAGACATGTTTGCTGTGTACAAGTTGCGCGAGACCAACTCTTTTATTTAGAACAGTAAAGCAATGGTAACAGAACAACGACCCAAGCCACGGCAGCCCTTTTTATAGTGGCTTGCCCGCGGCTTGTGGTGAATGACACCACTTTAAATGTTCCCGCCGTCAAGCGGGCCAATCGGATTGGTTCTCTAGTGGCCAATCCGAGGACGGCCTTTTCAGCCAATCAGAATGGAGAACTTGGAGCCTACCAAGTTCCATACACAACACCCCTTCCCCTTTGGTTCAGTCCAACGTGCGTCATGTAGTCACGCAGGTAAGTGGGCCTTTTTTGAATCCTGGTTGACCTGCGCAGCTCAGTCTCGGCGTGGTCTTCAAGCGGTTCGGACGGGATCACTGTTTCTCTGTACTTTCTCCATGGAATCTCCTGGAAGGGTGAGTCAACCTTGCCACTCCTGCCTGAGTCTCTCGGGCAGGTTGAGATGGCTCTGCCACTCCCTCCTGGTTTGTCTGGGTTGGTCAAGCTGGCCTGGCTGTCTCCTTTTGGGAAGGCCTTACTTCGTTCTCCTGATCCCGGACTTCTCTTTTGGGATTCATCTAACCATGAGTGCTCTTTTTGATTTATTTGAGAGTCTTTGTGTAGATGTGTTGCTGCCTTGTTATGGAGGTTCGTCTCTCCCTTTTTTATTTTTGTATTTCCCCCCCCCTCCTGGTTTTTTTTGGTCAGTAATTATTTTAGTGCGTCTGGTGGGTTATTGCGCTTCGAGGTCGAGAACGAAGCTGGTCAATGTGCCGCTTCCATTCTCTTCGTCGTCTAGGAGTAGTCGGTAAGGCCAGGAGCTTGTGATCTGGGTATCAGGCTGGAAGCCATATGGGTCCCGGTAAGGTTTTTGGCATAGACTATGTCACCTATTTTCAAATGCGTGGGTTTGCTGGAGAGTCAGGGTTTTATTCAGTATAATGGGTGAGTCTGTCAAGGTAGAAGCGCAATTTCCTACCCATTAGGAGTCTGCTGGGCTTTTGTTGGTAGTGCTGCTATGGGGTAATGTGCTTGTAGGGTTAATAATCTTGCATGTCCCCCTTATCCATTTTATCCAGGCCTTCCTTTGTGTACCAAACCATGCGTTCAAGCCCTGCCGTTCACAGCTGAATGGGCCGGCGCAGTAAAGCATGTCGTGTGCCCTGGGCAGCTAATACTGCTCAAATGCCAACGCAGTAAACTGGGGGCCATTGTCCGATACCAATACATCAGGGAGTCCATGCGTGGCAAAAAGTTTGTCTAATTGTTTCCTCACTGCCTCAGTGGTGTAGAAAACCATAGGTATGACTTCTAGCCAGTTTGAGTAGGCATTCCACAACTATTAAAAGGTGTTGCCTTTTGTTGGCCAGCAAAGTCAATATGCAGTCTAGACCATGGGCCCTGGGGAGTTTCCCATTCCCTAACCGGTGCCTGTGGGGGGTTGGCCTCAATTTTTGACAGTCATGGCATGTTGCACACCAACGTTCATGTCCTTGTCCAGCCCTGGCACCCAGACGTAACTTCTGGCAGGGCTTTCATCTTAACTATGCCCGGGTGCCCCTCGTGCAACAGCACAAAACATCTTCCTGGAGTCTGTGTTTATCACTACCCTGTCACCCCAAAATAGACCCTTCTCGATCGACAGTTCAGTCTGTCGGGCGGAATGGTTTAAAAGTCTCAGTTTTGTTCTCTTCCGGCCAGCCTTACCTACCCAATTCAGGATGCAAGCTGTCAAGGGTCTTTCATGGTGGCTCTCGCGACGTCTGCTGCGGTTAGTGGTAGGTTCGGCCAGGCCTCGAGTTGGAGTGTGGAGACGGTGGGAGCTGGTCCTCTTCTGTGATGGCAGTGGGCATGGCTCAGGGCATCGGCAAGGGTGATGGTCTTTACAGGGCGGTGGATCAGCGTGTAAGTGTAGGCAGCGAGGAATTCAGGCCACTTTGTCATCTTGGTGATAGAATGTTCGGGGTTGGCTTGTTTCTGCTAGGATCCTAGCAGGGGTTTGTGATCAGTGATGATCAAAAAAGTTCTGCCATAAAGGTACTCATGGAATCTTTTGACTCCAGTGATGATTGCGAAGGCTTCTCGGTCGAGTTGGCTGTAATTGCGTTCTGATTGGAAAGCGTTGTCGAATAGAAAGCGACCAGTGCTTCTCTGCGTCTGGTAGCTTGTGGCTCAGGATGGCGCTGATTCCAAAAGGCGATGCATCACAGGTGACCGTCAAAGCAGGGTGTTGGTATACTGGATTAAAATGGTGTTCGACGTTTATAAGTCTTGATACCTTGAAATGCTGCTTGTTCCCGGTGGCCCCATTCTCAGATAGTTTTTTTGTCTAACAACCGATTTAAGGTTCTGCTATGTTGCCATATGGGGCAGGAACACACTGTAAAATTTTATGAGACCTAGGAATGCTTGAAGGTCAGTTTTGTTTTCCTAGGTCTAGGTGCATCTTGATTGCCTTTATCTTTTTTCGTGGGGTGTATCCTTGTTCATCTCTTAGGTAGCCCAGAAACTCTACTTGGTTGTGCTAAATTACATTTCTCACTTTACCTTAAGGCCTGCGTCTCTAAATCTCTTAAGACTTTCTATTATCGCTTTCTAGTTGGTTAGCGTTTTTTGCTGACACTAGAACATCATCAAAATAGAGGGACAACTCCCTTGATTCATTTAACAGGCGCTCCATGAGGTTTTGGAACACACCTGGGCAACGCTAACGCCAACTGGAGACGGTTACACTTGAATGCCCCTTATGTGTCACAATAGTCTGTGCCTTTGTGGTAGTGGGTCAATGGGTAGTTGTTGTACGCTTGTCGAGATCAAACTTCGCAAAAAATTTCCCCCCTGGAGTGCAATAAGGAATCTTGGAATTCTTGTAACAGGCTCTCTTCCCAGTTTGCTGCAGCAATGCGGTTTATCTCAGTCATCCGATTCTCCAGGGGCACGAACCATTCATTCCCTAGCAGACTAGGGCATCACAGTCGACGATGGTCAGAGGCAAAATTTCAGCATGAATTTAAATTCAATGAGGAAATGTCCAAGGCCCACTACCGGGTTCAATTTCCCTGGTAGTCTTTTAAAATTAGTCTTTGTTTTTGTCGTTCTTCTTTGTTGATGTCCAGTATCAGGTGCCAGATGGTATTCCAGATACCATAGATAAAAGGACCTGGAGTCGACCTCCATCTCACAGGCTTCCCCTCGATGTTCACCTCTACCCAGACCTTTTTCCCATTTTTCTACCCTGGCATTTCCAATGGTTACCACCTGATGCATTTCCTCTCTGTCACTGGTTCTTTGCTTCGGTTCCATCTGCTTCGGCTTGTCTCTCTCTTTTCTGGGGTGTGTGTGTGCTGCGCATCTTTTAGGATTATAGCTCTTTTGTTTCAGCAGACCTTTCGATGTGGCCCCATTTGTTACAAGCCCTACAGATTGCATCTAGGAACCTGCATCAGATCGCGGTTGGTTGCTTCCGCATCCCGCACACTGAAACTCCCGCCTATTTCTTCTCTTTCCGCCATTTCTTATCTGATGAAGGCTATGGACATCTTCTTTCGTCCTCAGTGTCACTCTGGACTCGAGATCTTCATAGGTGGGTGGTCGCTTGTGGCTGTTTCTTGCTTCCCTCTGTCTTCTTTTCTCTGGCTTGGTTTGGTGGTCTGGAATCGAATTCATCTGGTGCAGGTGGCTGCAATTTCTTGTGCTTCGCGGCAGTGGCTTCTGCAATAACCTCGGCTGCGGTTATGTTTGGTCTATTCAGCAGCTTACTCTGAAGTTATAGCATCCTTCAACCCAAGGACCACTCGGTCCCTCATGGACTCATCCTGTTCTGGAACTCGCAGGCTACTCCGATGTGTCTCAGGGAGCTACAAAAATCTGCAATGGTTCATCGTCTCTTTGGTCTCTCTTGTATAACTCATGTCTTTTATCAAGTTGGAAACCACAGGTGCGTATGTGCCTCGGAGCATTCTGTTCAGCTCGGGCCAAGTCATCTGTTTGATGTCTCTTGGTTTGGCTAGTGCCTTCACCATTTTAAAGACAGCTGGACCGCAGTGTGTAAGGAAGACAGCCCTCTTCTTTTGGTCAGATATCTCCTGCAGCTCGTTGCTTTCTAAAAACATAAGAAAGTGATTGATATATGACTCCCAATCCTCTTCATCAGGATTGAATGGTGCGGGCGGCGTGTTGTTACCGGCCATCTCTCTTGCTCAGTTCAGATTGCCGCATGCTTCATTCTCGCTCTTCTACAACGATCCCACCTTCGTCACCAGTGTTCTGTCCGGAAATAAGTTGTGCGAGACTGGGTTCCAACAACAACTCTTTTATTTAGAACACTAAAGCAATGGTAATGGAACAAAGACCCAAGCCGTGGCAGCCCTTTTTATAGTAGCTTGCCCGCGGCTTGTGGCCAATGACACCACTTTAAGTGTTCCCGCCATCAAGCAGGCCAATCAGATTGGTTCTCTTGTGGCCAATCCAAGGACGGCCTTTTCGGCCAATCAGAATGGGGAACTTGGAGCCTACCAAATTCCATACACAACAGAAAATATGCTCTAGGATGAAATGTTTTTGTTACTGGATTAATGAATGGAAAACATGAAGTGAAAATTTATTTAAAGATCAATGGAATAGATAATGTTTTAATATGAAACTAAATAAGAAAGCTGGAAATGTAACTATGACTATGTATGTATGTTGTAACCTGGAATCATATCGCTCACTTGAAGAGATGTATAAAAAATAAAAAATCATTTCTATTAAAACTTGCCTCCTTCCTAGCTCCAACCTATTCTACATTAAGAGGAGTGATCAGTGGGTGTTTCTCACCAGCTGGAGGTGTTTGGAGGGAGGCCAAAATGAAGCTAGAACCATTCACTTTCCTTAACATGCCCATATTACCAGTATGAGGCAAAACAGCTACCTGACCTCGTTACTGAGAGGCAATGAGGGCAGCATGGATTTCCATCAAGATAGGCATTGGAAGGAAATTTTTAAACATGGCTGTGGAGAAGAATGAAAGCCCAGGAAAAGTACAGGTAGTCCTCAACTTACAAACAGAGTTTTTTTAGTGACCAAGTTACAACAGCACTGAAAAAGTAGCTTACGGCCATTTTTCACACTTACAACCATTGCAGCATTCCGTGGTCACATGATGAAAATTTAGGCACTTGGCAACTGATTCATATTTATGATGTTTGTGGAGTCTCTGGGTCATGTGGTCACCTTTTGTGCCCTTCTGAAAAACAAAATCAACAGGAAGATCAGATTCACTTAAAAACTGTTTTACTAACTTAACAACTACAGAGATTCACTTAAGCACTGTGGCAAGAAAGGTCGTAAAATGAGGCAAAATTCACTGAACAAATGTCACATGTAGCAAAAGAAATTTTAGGGTCAGTTGTCATGAAGAGTACCTGTCATCAGTTCTCTGGGAAGCTCTTGGTCAGATGAAAAACCATTTGGGATTACACTGTTTTCGCTTCAGGGAGTTTACTTTTGCTTGGTCTAAAACTCTTAATGATTTAATTTGACTAATGAAATGACTTTATATGAATTTGACAGTATGTTGGCTCTGTTTTTACATTGCTATTGTGTAATGCTTTCAATGCTGTTTTCTCAAACAACATCAAACCCCTAAAATGTAAATCTATCTCCCAATAGCAATTTATCTCCTAGAGAAGCTCTCAGTAATGCCGGATCTACAGAATCAGCTTTTTAAGCACAAACTTTTGTGCTTATTCCTATACTATTTGCTTTAGCATTTAGGAACAGTTTGTTCCTTTTCTAATATTTCTCTCTCAGCTGGCCATGTTGATACACAGTCACTTAATGTATTCTCCTGTGATGGCCTGGAGTGTAACACAAATGTAACAAAATCTAAAACGTAAATAAATGTCCTTTAATGCCTCCAACTTGGCCCCACTGTTCAATAATTATCAGTTGGAGATAAAAGGTATTCAAAAATAGTCTTCAAAAGAAAGCAGTACAGTCCAAACTTAATGAGCAGATAGAGGTGAAATAAAAAACTAAAACAAACTACAATGAAGGAATTTCCTCAATGGACCAAGATAAGTAATTACCAACTTCAACTCTCTTTCTCTCTCCCTCCCTCCCTCCCTTCCCCCCTCTCTCTCTCTCTCTCCAACCAATGTCAGAAAGCCACCATCAGTCAAAATTCATATTAGTGGTTCCAGGATTTAAAATTATGAGTTTGGTGGTCCCTGAGGTCCAAAAGTTTGGTGACCCCTGGTCTAAACCAGGGGTGTTAAACTTTGTCAACCTTAAGACTTGTGGACTTGAACTCCCAGATTTTGCCAACCAGCCATGCTCCCATACAAGTCTTAAAGTTGACAACGTTGGACATCCCTGGTCTAAATTCTCCTTGGCTTTCAAGATAGCATACAGGGCTAGGAGACTTGGTTCCTTTAGGTCTAATGCCACTCTCAGTCTGTCCCTTGGCCAAGCTTGTCATGTTCCTTCATTGGCTTGTGTTGATTGTTCTGGCATCAGAAACTGTTGGATTAAAGCAAGGGTCTTCAGATTTGGCAAGTTCCAACTTCCAACTCCCAGAATTCCTGAGCTAACATGAATGGAGGAGGAATTCTGGAAATAGAAGTCCACAAGTCTTAAAGCTGTCAAGTTTTAAGATCCTTGGGTTAAAGGCATGAGAGTTCTGCAGTCAAATCCCTCCCTGAAGGATATGGACCTTTTGCCTGATCTCAGAAAAAAATTATCTAAGAATCTTAGAGGACCATGATAGAGCTTGTTGGTATCAGTCAGAATTTTATAGAAAAATAGCTTGACCCAAAACCACCTTCCTCCTCCTCCTCCTCCTCTTCCTCTTCTTCCTCATCCTCCCCCTTCTTCTTCTTCTTCCTCCTCCTCCTGAAAAAGATCAGAAATCTTTACACACAGATGCAAATCAAATAGCCTTGAAATTCTCCTATTCTAGAACTACAGCCTTCAGCAAACAGTTCAGGAAAAAATGTGCTGTGGTATACCAAATGTGACTTTTAAAAAAACACAACCTTATAAATCAACACCCCCCAATATTAGATAACTGTCTGAAAAAAGCTCACATTGAACTATCATGTAAAATGCATGTGTTAAGAATTCCATTCAAGTTAAATCACACCAAGCTTCATGCTGCATTTGTAAAATCCACAAAGAAGATATGAGACCCTTATTGCCTCCAGACCTGTTATTTCATCCCCTGGATGCATATCAGCATATCAACCTTTTGTAGGATTCATCACCAAATATCCTCCCAAGCTCTAAGATAAGAGAGTGCACCTTCTGCTGCCAGCTTTCTGCAGAACCACATTTGTTACGGTGGTGTCACAAAATCTCCCACTAGGTAGGATACCTTGAAACACTACTCAGGTTTCCTTTTGTTGTGGTTGTTAGGAACTTTGCCAAGTGGCACATGGAGTTATTTACCTTAATAAAGAAATGCTGCACGTAATTTGTTTCAGCCTGGGCAGAAATTAGCTGCAAAAGAAGTTCTGAAGCCTGCTCACTCATTACCAGCAGGCTCTCCATCTGTTTAATTGAAAGAGCAAATATTTGGAAACCTGAAAATCCTACAGCCATGATTTAAAATTAGGTCTCCTTGTTGCAAGATCTGGAAAGTGACTGCAGATAATTGTTAGGTTGTATTCCATGCACTTCTAATTATGGGACATTATGATCATATTCATTCATGTGCCATGGTGATGAACTAAACATGAGAGCGGAGAGAAATGATCCAAATAAAACGTCTCTTTTGAGGAGACATACTGGGTGGCTCTTTGTTTGAAGGTCAGAATGGAACAAAGGAGGGCAATGCATCTCCCCAGATTTCTACCCAGACATATTGCCTGATACATTAGAAACAATGAGTTTAGCAGCCCGTGGAGATGCCAGTTTCTCTCCTTGGTGAAAACAGATGCTGCTGCTTCCCATTGTGTGGGTGCCGTCTTTCTAAAGTAGATTCTTTCCGGCTCTAATTTGCATTCATGTGGGCAACATCATTCATTTTGTAAAATCAGGGAAGGGGACTGATGGGTTCAAAGGAACAAGATTTCAAATGCTTCTTTGAAATTGGTTGGCGATGTTTAGCCTGATTGACCAACTACTTGTATTTACTGTACTTCTTTGCACATTTTTGTCCCAGTCTCCATATGTAATTCCTTGAATTTGGAGATGAGATGGTGGGAGCAAACGTTTAACCTAGTGCAAGTCAAACTATTCTGAATTTACAATGTCAGTTTGGAAATACAGGCAGTCTACAGCCATCTCTTTAGTGCCCATTTGATATTACCACGGGACTGAAAAAAGTGAGAGCATTGCAGCATTCCCATGGTCACATGATCAAAATTCAGATGCTTAGCAACTGGTGCACGTGTGTTGAACTGTCCCAGTTGCATTGTCATATGCTCACTGTTTGTCACTTTCCCAGTAGGCTTCTGACAAGCAAAGTCAATAGGGGAAGTCAAATTCATGTAAAAACCAAATGATTCCCTTAACAACTGCAGTGATTCACTTAACAGCTGTAACAAGAAAGGTCATAAAATGGGGCAAATCTCACTTAAAAACTGTTTTGCTTAGCAACAAAAATATTGAGCTTGATTGTAGTCATAAATTGAGGGCTACCTATAACACTGTTTCATCATCTTTGCATATTCCAGTGCTTTTTTTTTTTTTTTNTTCCAGTGTTTTTTTTTTTTTTCTTTGCTTGCAGGATCTCCTCATTCTACTCCAGTCCAGGAGCTTTTCATCAGTGTATGAATCAATCCCAAAGGTACTTTCAAGAGGCAACTGGACTTTCTGGGTTTTTTTCTGTGAAGATGTTTTGCTTCTCATTCAGGAAACTTCTTCAGCTTTGACTGGATGGTGGGGAATGGAAGGATTTATGCTCCTTGCAGACAGCTTCCATTCCCCACCATCCAGTCAGAGCTGAAGAAGTTTCTTGGATGAAAGAATGAACTTTCTACTTTGAATAAAGGAGAAGTTACTTATTTTTCTTTCATTGTCACCTTCCCCCATTTTTTCATCTTTTGGGGGGGGGTAATTTGTGTAGTTTCTTTCTCCTTATTTATAATCTTTAATAAAATTATTCAATTGATGATATTCTTATAGTGCACAATCTGGGGTATTTCCCTGCCGCTCTTGATTGATGAGGTTCTTGATATAGTCAAGAAGGCCTTTCTTAGCTTCATCTTAAATGCCAGTTAGGCTCTTTCGTAGATTGAAGGGATCTTCTCTTCTCAGATTCTCTTCTGATCTTAGTCACCCCACAGCTTAACAACTGCAGCCTGCTCCACATGAAGTTATCTCAACCAGTTCAGAATGGAGTGATACGTTCAGTGATGGGCAAGTTTTGGTATGGCCATGTGACATTCCTGCTTCACAAGCTGTACTGGTTTCTAGTTTGTTTATGGTTTAATTGATTTAAGTGCTGGTATGATCTATAAAATCCTGTTTATTTCTTTTCAATTCTGAGATGTTTATTTCTTTTCAGTTCTAGAATCTTTTCAATTCTAGAATGAATGGATGAACAAATGAATGAATGAATGTAGACCAAGCTTTCTGTGGCCTATTAAACTCAGACTATCATGATTTCCCATTCTGTGTCCAATAGTATCACCACCCTAAATAAAGGAATCTAAGACAAATAAAAATCCTATAATTAAACATATAAGCAGACAACATCATGGCAGCTGCAGTCAATTTTCTCCTGTAACCCACAAAATGTAGAAATTTCTCCTTTTATTACGTATGCTCTTTTCTTTTCTCAAAGTTATATATTTCAGAATGTTTAGGGAAGGTAAGCTGCTTTTTAATTCACATTCCAAAAAAGTGATAGGAACAATAATTAATATAGTTGACCGAAAGGCATATACTATATATTAAAACAGCAGTGCATAACCAAAGTACTTACTGTCAGCATCAAATTACTGCAGGCCTCCTTTCTTAGACTTCAGTAACAGGCCATTTCTGTATCTCATCCATAAAACCTCCTACAGTGATCTTCATAATATGTATCAGCTGGTGCTCCATTCAAAATCCAAGAAAGAAATACTTAAGACTCCATTAATTGGAGAAAAGATGTCTTTTACTGGAAATCAAGTGGTAGCAACAAAAGAATTCTGAATCTGAGAAAATGAGTGTGTAAATCACATATACAAAGTGATGGTAACATTCCCACCCCCAATAATTCAACTGGCTCATCCAATTAAAAGTTGTTTATATCATCATGTGGGCATCTCCAGGTAGTGATGAGGCCTCTGTCTGTTGACCTTGACATATTTTGGTAAAGAGTTGCAGTTGTGCATAGTATAGAATAGAAGCCTAAGCAAGAACCTCCCCCCACAACTTGTACAGTTTTGTTTCGTAACACTCCAGCTCACTTCCCATAACCATTCCCCCCTCCTCACTCCGTTACTTATGACAGCCGAAGATGCAAAGCAAAAAGAAAATCTTGAAGGCTGACAGTCAGTGAAAAAGAAACACCTCCTATTATGAACTCTTCAGTAATGAAAATAGAATATTTTTGTGGTTTTTTGAAACAGATAACCCAACAAACAAAAAAACAGGTTAATTTTGTGATGTTTACAATGTGGCACATAAATGTTATGATTGTGTCCTAGACTCCTCGCACTTGTAACCATCAATTTCATTCCAGAGAATGTTCCTCATATTAGCCACGTCTTTGTCACCAATTGCAACACAATAACTCAGAGGTCAGATCTGTGAAGTCATGCAAACCAGTTCATACCCACATTCCCTTAAGTAAAATAAGCCAGCAAGATCACAGGTGAAGGCAATGGACCACATGTACATGAAGAAATTAATACTATCATGGCAAACTGACAAGAGTTGATTTTTGTAAATCATCCAAATTTGGTTTAGATTTAAATTTGAAGGAATGATTTGATCAAAGTTTTATGATTCAAGATCAACCCGATTCAGTTTGAGCCACTTTGAGATTCAGTTTAAAAAAAAATCTTCATAGGCTTTAGTGGAAAACTCAAAATGCCTGATACTGCTTCTGTTTATTTTATTTTTTTTGAGCAAATAGAAATTGTAGGAATAGTAGATTTTGTCCTTATAGGACATGTAGTCTGGCAAGTTTCAACTGAATACCTCAAGGGGATTTTATTGCAATAAAATATTGAAACATCCCAAAATGTGCTGTTTTGAATGCAAAAATAGCATGGACAAAAAAACGATAACATATCAACTTCAGATTTCTAGTCAAAATCTTACATAGCAACTGGGTGATCTGATGTAGAGGATGTCTTCTGTACATTTCAAATGAAACAGACCTTCAAACTTTAATTTATTTTTTAAATCTTCTATCTTCCAACTCAGCAGGAAAGTGAAGTCTGTTGACTTGCCTTGTGGGGTAGTATACGTTTACTGCCTCTGATTGCAGATTTCTGATTCTGACTGCAAATTTTTGAGGTGCCAAAAAGGATGCATAACTGGGTGACAAATTTGGTGTTTCATAGAAAAGACCTCCTCTTTATTGGTTGGACATAGTGGTGTCAGTGTTGTGGTTTACCAGCAATGTACTGCTAGAACACAGAAGCAGGATGTCCACTGAGATATAATGCTCCAGTGGTAAGTAAAGCCCATGTCACACTGCCCAACGGATGCAAAAAGGACACAGCGGACGAGAAAAATGTTCCATCCGTTGTTATCCACTCTCAAAAAGCGGTCAAAAATTGTGGGCATAACCGGAGGCGGATAACAGACGTGGGAGGACGCAGGGCGGAGGCAAAGCGTATGCGGAATGGAAGCCCAACACGATGGGAGCGGGATGGCGCATCCGCTAGGCTTCCGGGGAACCTCAGCCAAAGCGGATGCGGAACGGATGAAGCGATGCAGAGCGCCATGCCGAGCGGATAAGCGGATGCAAGAGCGGATGTACAGCGGATGCACAGTGGAAGCCTAATGGATGCCTGGCATTAATTGCGCATGCAGGGAGGATGCATTGCGTCAGCCCCACGGAATATAATGGAAGCAGCTCGGAAGCAGGTCACCATTCAGAGGAAAGATCTGCTGCCGGATGGATTGGCTGCCTTGCCTGCCCTGCCTGCATGTCTGCCTGCAAGCCTTGCTGCCAGCCTCCCTGCCAGCCTTGCTGCCCAGCCTTGCCTGCAAGCCTGCTCCAGCTGCCTGCCAGCCTTCCTGCCAGCCTTGGTGCCTGCCTCCCTGCCAGCCTTGCTGCCAGCCTTGGTTCCTGCCTGCCTCCCTGCCAGCCTTTGCTGCCAGCCTTGGTTTCTGCCAGCCTCCCTGCCAGCCAGCAACCCCACAACCATGCGGAAGCACAGCAAGCCTCAGCCATCTGCTGCCAGCCCTGGCAAGAGAGACAGGGCTACCATCCCGCCCCCTGGCCCTCACTCTGGTTCTGCTGGGCTTCTGCAGCATGGGCTCGCTCTTCTGGGGGCTGGGCTTCTGCTGCTTCTGCTTCTGGAGGAGCTGATGACAAGCCACTCCAGCCACCAGCACCTCCACAGCACCTGCACCCTTCACCCCTGAGACTGAGCGACCAAGAGGAGTGCCAGAGACTCATTTTTGTTTTATAGCTTCTTGTTAATAAAGTCTATTTTATGATTCCACACACTTGCTTAATTTTTTTTGTTGATAAGTCTTGGTGAAACTTTTAGAAAATGGTTTAAGCCTTTGCATGCTTGTGGGATGGGTAAGGATACCTGTGGGATGGGTAATAGCTGTGGGAGGGTTAGGATAGCCAGTGGGCATAGATAAACCTCCAGTGCAAGCATAGTGGGGACTGTATGGTCCACCCTCCCAGGTGCCACACCTATGGCCCTTCATTATCAATAAATAATGTAATAATTATCCACACATGTCAACATAAACAACAACTCTTTATTAAACACCCTGGTTCATTGTAGGCCAACCAAACATACATGGCCCAATCTCATCCGTGATGAGACAGGCTGAAGGAAGCATCCATTAAGCATTTACCATCCTGTCTTGCCACTCCACTGCTCCAGCTGTGGGAATTGCACCAGTGTTTCAGTAGGTTGCACTGCTTCTTCGCCTCACGTGAGGCTCTGTTGGGGCCTTGCACATCCTCAGTGTCGATCAGGTTTTGCCCTTGCCTCCATTCCCCAGGCTCCATGTTCCCATTGCCTTGTTGACGGTCCACAAGCCTGTTCTGCAAGACTGAGTAGCAGGTGTGCATGAGATTGTGCAGGATGCAGCAAGCTTCCACGATCCTCCTCATGGTCTCTGTGCTATGCTGCATGTTGGTGAGAAGTACCTGGAACCTGTTGGCCAGGATGCCAAAGCATTCTCCACCACCCGCCTTTGCCCTGAACAGCCTGTAGTTGAAGATCCTCTCTTCATGGGGGGTGAGGTATTGGAGGTGTAGGGCTTCATGAGGTAGGTTGTGAGGGGAAGGCATCATCCCCCACGATGAAGTAGAGGCACATCTTTCTTGTCGTTGGGCAGGGGGTCTGGATCTGGGAAGTCCACCATGAGGTTGCTTTCCAGCCCCTCCTTGAGGTGACTGGCATTGTATACCTGGGCATCTGAAGATGAGCCGTTGCCTGAAGCATCGATGTACATGAACTTGTAGTCAGCATCGACCATGGCGAAGAGGATGATGCTGAAGAAGCCCTTGTAGTTGTGATTAAGTGGAACCCCGACTTGGCTGGCGCTTTGCAGGCCACCGTGCTTCCCATCTATGGCTCCAACAGTGTGGGGAAGTTCCACTTCTGATACCACTGCTCTGCAACTTTCTTCCATCCTTCTTCAGTGGAGGGCACTGGAGGAGCTCCTCCTTGTATTCTTCGATGATGCCTGCACCACTTCTCTGACCACAAAGCTAATGGGTTGGGTGGCACCCTCCAGCCATACTGCATGCTCCTTCGGTGGTTCCTGAGGCCAGGTAGCGCAGAGTGAGTGCCACCTTGAGCCCAGGGTTCAGGCTGGGCCGGAAGTTGTGTTTGCCTTGGTCAACCTGGGTGTCAGCCGCTGCACAACTTTGTCAAACATGGCTGGAGGCATCCTCATGAAGTTCTTGGAACGCCCGAGTGTTTTCGCTCCTGAGCTCCACCATCAGCTTGTTGTACAGTCCGTCCTCTGCTCTTCTGATGAACCATCTTTGGACCCAGACTTTTTTTGGGTGCCTCCTTTGTTTCCCGTAGTAGAGTTCACAGAGCCTGTAGATGGTTTCGCACTGTTGCAGAAGGATGGTGGCTGCCGAAAGGACTTTGTCACAATCCACGGTGGACATGACTGGATGCTGTGGAAGAGGGAAGAGGAAGAGGAAGATGAAGGCTTCAGAGGTCTGCACAGCTTGGCTGCTGTTCTGAAAGTGAGATGCAGGCGAGATGCGGCAAGTTGCTCCCCCTTTTATAGGCAGTATAGGTGTCCCTTTGCATCCTCTAGGCATCCTCTAGGTATCCTGTAGACATCCTTAATATCCAAGATAGGTCCCCTCTGCGAACGTTTTTTCCGTTTTAAACGCTTTGTTTCCATGGTGCATCCATTCTGCATCCATTCTGCATCCGTTCTGGTCCGTTTCGCTTCCTCCCTGCGTCCAGCGATGTGAGTTGCGCCAGATGCACAGCGGATGCCTAGCGGATATAGCGGATGCGTAACGGATGCGTAGCGGATGCGTAGCGGATGCAGAACAGACGAACTGGATACATTTTCCACGCAAAGTTTTGGGCAGCCCAAAACTTTTGGAGTGGATGAAACATCAATAAACGGATGCTGGACGGATAGAGAGGAAGCCAAACGGAGGCAGTGAGGTACATTCGCGTTTTTGAACGGATGGCAAGCTTTTTTGTCCGTTTTACATCCTCTTTGCATCCGTTGGTTCAGTGTGACATGGGCTTTAACTATGAGAAAGAGGCTAGTACAGAGAAAGTGGCATTCATAGTCTTGCAACTCCCATTCCTAAAAGCAGTACGATAGAAGTTTGAGAAAAACCATGAAAGGTATTAATACAACACCCATCCATTCATTCTCAAAAGATTTAAACCAAAAGATTTTAAACCCAATTGCATTAGTTAAAAGTCGCATCAGAGCAATCAGAGCTAAACTGAGCTCCTGGCTGTGTTTGGAGGAGTAGCATGGAAGCAAATCTGTAATGCCAGGGTGATTTCAATGAAACACTTGAAACAATTTACAAATCTTATTGCACATTATGTCAACAATGTAATGCTATGGAGTGAGGAGATAATGCACCAGAAAGGTAAGACTCTCCTTAATGGCTGCAATATTAGCTGATGAATGATAGATATAACAGAATGGTACCTATTACACTGATATACCTACACTGCTCCAAAAACCAATATTGTTCACCTAAGTCAGAGATATGCCTGTAGCTGGCTAGACTATTTTTCACCTTGATTACTTTCTTTCCTCACCAGCTAAATATAGTTTATTATTGGATATCCAACACCAGGTATAGCTCAGTAAAAATGTGAACCTTAACATTTTAGTATGCATATTTTCCTATCCTCACCTTCTAAAGTAGATATCATTGGAGCATTGTTTGAAGTTTTCATTTGTTCAGGAGCTTATTTTGCAAGGTGTATAGGTGGAAATATATGTGTATGTATTGTGTGCTGCCTATTTATCTTTTCCAATAGATTATGGAAGTTTCTCTTCATAGAGATATCACTGGCATCTCCTTCTCATGAACTGCATGGCCTACATTAGTCTGCGTAGAGAGAATCTTCCCACCTCTGGAGAAAAGAGATTTTTTTAGATTGATAATTTCACAAGTTCCAGAAGGAAGGGGAATTTCACTTACCAGTGGTAGTGTCCTGCAATGTTGCCTACAACAAGGGAAAAAAATCCCCTAATATTACAACCTTGTCATAACATTTAAACTAGATACCCCCAAGATATGATTAAATCAGAACACTCCAAGTAGAACATTAGTCATGATCTGAAAGACTACTGCTTTGTTATTTCAGGGCTAGAACATGAGTTGGAATCCACCATTGGGCATAAGGGAATGAAGAGGAACATTAATATTATTTTAACAAAACAAAAATACACCATTAGCAGTGAATAGAACTGGTAGGAGGTAGAATTCTACATAGGAAATAATACTTTTTCCAATGTTTAAAAGAATGACAAAAAGATTTGTTCCCCTCATGTACTGAACACTTGTATAGCTATTTTAACCTCTGTTCTTGAGGTATTTTCCTCTTCTTGTTCCTTTACATACATCTATGGTTCAATTAATGTGTCATTGTTCTCTCTGAAAATCCAAGGAACATGCAAAGTAGCATGCTGTTGCAGAGAAAGCACAGAGATAGGGAATTGTGCCTTACATCTTCTTATATAAAAACCAGCCTGAAGGGATTCATTGCTTCTAATAGCTAATTTTTTGTAAGAATGTTCAGAATCATCATTGTTGCAGTATCTAAGAGTTGTACACACAACCTCTAAACTCACTTCTCAAATTCTCAGCAGCCATTTTGCACTTTGTACATTACTCCTATTTTTTGCACCCATGGAGGTCACCTTTCTCCAGTGGATCAATATAAAGGTGTAAAAACCAACAGCCAGCCAGAACTTTTCCCTCAACCTTCTCTCACTGAATTTCTTTGTTAGCAGGAATTGAACCAAAATTACTCTGCAAGCTCCATAGCATTATGAGTATTTTGGAGGACCAATGGTACCAATATCAGGCATGAACCAGGACCAGGACCAATCTTCTCCAGACTGATGTCTTCAATTGAAATAAATGACAAGTTACACAATTATTTTTTCTGCATTACAAGTGAATAAACATTAACAGTAGCAGTAGCTGTCACTGCTTTCTCCCACTTTCTTTCATTATGCCACTGGCAAACCAGCAACTCTCCTACAATTTTACAAGTGAATTTTTTGAGCCATCAAAGTACAGGCATAAATGAGTGTTGCAATGCAGAAGCTGCTTCTGTTATTTCTACCTGTTACTTCAGTAAAGATGTACACTCTGCATATCAAGAGTGCTGGATCTGATTTGGGGAGACTTGCCAAGTGCTTTTCTATTGGGCCACTGATTTTATTATGATCTTTATTGTGTCAGGCATAGAACATTTGTCGTCCTAACCACATTAGTCCCACTGAAGTATACAAATTGTAATGTCCGTAAGCAAGTAAAACAGTTTCATTTTATTATAGCCAGTTTGATCTGGTGATAAAGGCACAAAGCTAGAAATCAGGAGACTATGATTTCTGGTTCCACCTAAAGCATGGTAGCCTTTTGGTTGTCTTTAGGCCAAGCGCTTCCTCTCAGCCCGACCCATTTCACAAGATCACTGTGGGGAAAACAGGAGGAGGAAGGAGTATTAGGTATGTTTGCAATCTTGAGTTATTTAGAAAAAATAATAAAGGCAGAATAAAAATAACTAATATTTTATTTTTAGATTTATATATTTTTAGTTTTATACTGATATTTTATTAATACTACCACTAAGAAAAAGAGCTTTAAACAGGCCAAGGAATGTTTCTTGTTTTTTTTTTTAAAGAAAACCCCTGTGGTTTATTGTTAGCTGTATGGCATGGTGTGAGTGAAAACATGGCAGATTCTGTTGGCACTTCTCCCACCAACAAATTGTGGGGCCAGACTGCAAGGAACATATTCAATGGAGTATCGGGAAGTAATATGAAGCAAGATAACTACAGACTGTTTAAATCTAGTTGTGATTAGAGAGCTGGTAGATTTTTAACGATGCATGTTTCTCATTTCAAGATTTCTCATATGCTTTCCTAGAAATTAGTTATATCACTCTGTGTCCTGGTCTTGATAACTGGCATACTGCTGACTGCTACACTCTTTAAAATGTCAGCTCTCAAAGTGTTAGGACTGAACTTTAAAGTTAGGTTCACCTTCCTGCCTCTTAGACACACTAAGTAGGAGGCTAGGTTGGATTCAGTTTCTTCTTCTTCTGAAATGTTTTAGTCTCAAATAAAATGGCACTAGAAGTGATTAGACAATCATTTTCGAGCAGTTATAGCATGGAAGTGATGTTTTGTAACAAACATTTGCAAAAGAAAGGAGATAGGGGTGGGATTCAAAAAAATTTACCAGTTCTGTGGGCGTGGCTTGGTGGGCATGGTGTGGCTTGGTGGGCACGAGAGGGGAAGGATACTGTAAAATCTCCATTGCCTCCCTACTCCTGGGGGGAGGTTACTGCAATCTCATTCCCTCTCAACCCCACTAACCTGCTTTCCATCTCCATTCTCCTGTGCAGGGCAACAAAAGAAGACCCAACCTATCAGCTGGGACTTGGGAAGTAGAGAATAGATGGGGGCGGGGCCAGTCAGAGGTGGTATTTGCCGGTTCTCCGAACTACTCAAAGTTTCCATTACTGATTCTCCAGAACTGATCAGAACCTGCTAAATACCACCTCTGAGATTGAGGAAGCTGAGTGTTCCAGTATATATTTTAAGAAACAGCTTTTTGAATATTATTTCTCCCTACTTGTTGCTTCAAAATGTTCATTCATTCCTTAATTCAGTTTTGATGCCACCCAATTCTAACTAATTCTGGGTTGCATAAAAATTGAATAGATTAAAAATTATTATTAGAAATAGAGAATTGAGTATATTCAGTTATATTGGCCATCATGAAATGTTTTTTAATATCAGGCTAACTATAAACCAATTCACATTTCCTACCTAAGTTGCCAAAGTTTATGGTTTTTATTAACTGCACTTTTTACTATTTTTATTTGTTTACTTTAAAACAATCATATCATTGACAATGGTGGTGTTACCTAGTTTGGGAAATGAAATGTCTGCAAAAAAAACAACTAAGCTTAAGGCTAGGATGTAAAAAGGACACAGCGGATGAGCAATTTTCCATCCGTTGTTATCAGCTCTCAAAAGTGCCCCAAATTTGCATAAACAGGCGGACAACAACGGAAAGGAACGGACGTGGGAGGATGTAGCGAGGATGTTAAGCGATGCTCAACGGAAGCCTAGCGGATGGAAGTGGATGGAAGCGGATGACACATCCGCAGGCTTCCGGGGAGAACAGCGAAGCGGACGCGCAGCAGAAGGAGAGGGATGTGTAAGCGGATGCCGAGCGGATGACACGGATGCATTCACGGACGCCTAGCGGATGCCTAGCAGATGCCTAGCGATGCAAAGCATTCACTCTGAATGCGGGGAGGATGCATTGCATCAGCCCCGCAGATATAAGGGACAGCACTCGCAAGCAGGTCACCATTCAGAGGAAAGACCTGCTGCCACGACACATCTTCAGCAACAATGATGGGGAAGAAGAGGAAGCCTGTGCTACTCCTGCCAGCCCTGGCAAGAAGGACAGAACCACCATCCACCCCTGCGCGCTGACTCTGCTTCTGCTGGGGCTTCTGCTGCTGGTGCTGCTGCTTGCTGCTGGCTGCTTCTTCTGCTGCTGGTGCTGATTCTGCTGGTGCTGTGTGCTGACTCTGCTGTGCTGCTCCTGGTGCTGGTGCTTCTGCTGGGCTGACTCTGCTGGTGCTGCTGCTGGTCCTGCTGGGGCTGCTGGTGCTGATGCTGGTGGTGGTGGTGGTGTGGTGGACCAGCCCTAGAATCTCAAAGCCCTGCTGATGAGGGCCCAGAAGGCCCTGCCAGAGGGAGGAAGAGGCATTCACAGAGAAATGGGGGAGAAGGAGACAGTACTTCATTGCAGAGAAACATGAGGAGGAGGTGCTCGAATGGCTGAGGGAGAACGAGTACCTCTGGAGAAGAGACACCGGCTCTAATCGAGACACCAAGCGGAAGCAGGTGGCTTGGAGAGAGAAGGCGGAGAGCCTGGGCTACACTTCGGATGTCTTCCTGGGTGGTGGAAGCACATGCACACTTGGTACAGGAAAGCTGCCCCTGAAGAAATCTGGCCAGGCCGGCGTCAAAGCTCACCAACCGGGAGACCTATGTTATGGCAAAGTGCAGTTCCCTGGAGTGTAAGGTCCGCCACTGAGGAGCAGCCCTCTGTCTACCCGCACTCTCAGCTACCCACAGAGAGCGCAGTCCTCTTCTGGCCAAGAGTTCAGCTCCTGTCTCCAGGCAGGTATCTTTGGAGCACCCCACGATAGAGACCCCCGACAGCTGCACTTCCATGCCGGAGCACATGGAGGACCCCCTGACGCAGATGGAGCAAGAAGAGGCCGTACCACCAGAGACCAACCCACCCCCACCCCAGCTCCACCTCCACAGAAAGCGGGCAGAGCAGGCAGACCGGAGGGCGCAGAGCACACTGTCCTCTTGGAGATCAGGGACACCCATCAAGATCAGGAACACCATCAGAGGGACTCCTCTCTCAGCTGGTACACTTCGACATATCATCCTCTAACAGAAAGCCCTTCCTCACACGACGTGAACCAGGTCTTCTGCGCACCACCATACAGGCCCAGCTGAACCTGCTCTGACCCAATCCAGTCTGCTCCTCCACCCCAGGTGATGTCACAGCCCTTCCCAAGGCTTTCAACAGCCCCTCACCTACCAAGGCTATGGCTACCAGGAGTTCCCAGCAGCACAGGCAGCCCTTCCCAGTCCAGGCACAGGTACATCGCACACACACAGGCTGCCACGATGCCACTGATACCGACGATGCCACCGATGCCACAGATGCCACGACGCCACAGATGCCACCCATGCCTCACCTCGCTCACCTACAGACCAGGCAGCCCCCACTACAACTCCTCCTTCCTCCCACCACAGCCAAGCCGGCCTGCAGAACATCTGTCATCGGTCTTGGGACTGACATCCCAATGTCCTGGAGGAAGGCCTCTTAACATCACGGGACTGGAGCCATCTCTCTGAAGCTTCCCTCCACACGCCATCCCCTGTTGTCTTCTTCGGGGCCAGCGACCCCAATAGTGCGTCAGACCAGCACTCCAGCCACTACCACCTCCTTAGCACCTGGACCCTTCACCCCTGAGACCATGGGCACACCTCAGAATGACTGAGAGAGGTGCCAGAGACTGGGTTGTTACCTTGTTGACTTTATCTTTGCTTTGGGACACTTTTCTGGGTTCATTTTGCTTTTTTAATAAAGTCCTCACGTTTCTTAATTAATAAAGGTTATCTTTGCTTCACACACTTGGTTCAGTTCTTTTAGTAAATAAAGTCTTGGTGGAAAATTTTGAGAAATGGTTAAGCCTTTGCATGCTTGTGGATGGGTAACGGATAGCTGTGGATCGCATGGGATACCTGTGGTGCGATGGGTAATAGCTGGGATGGGTCAATGTATGCTGTGGCGATGGGAGTAGCTGTGGATAGATAAGCCTCCAGTGCAAGCATAGTGGGAATGGTAGGGGTGGGGGGGGGTGACCACCTAGCCAGATGCCCATCTATGGCCCTTTATTCATCAATAAAATATAATTCATTCACATAACACATTTCACCATAAACACAACTCTTTTATTAAATGCCCTGTTCATTGTAGGCGCACTCAACATACATGGCCCAATCTCATCCTGTGATGAAGACAGGCTCAAGGAAGGATCCATTAAGCATTTACCATCCTGTCTTGCCACTCCACTGCTCCAGCTGGGGAGTTGCACCCAGTGCTTTCAGGAGGTTGCTGCCTTGCTCTTCACTTCACATGAAGCTCTGTTGGGGCCTGGCCCATCCCAGTGTCTATCAGGTTTAGTCCTTGCCTCCATTCACCCAGGCTCCATGTCCCATTGCCTTGTTGGTGGTCCACAAGCCTGTTCTGTAACACTGGGTAGCGGGTGCACATGAGATTGTGCCAGGATGCTCAGCAAGCTTCCACGATTTCCTCACGGGTCTTTGGGCAATGCTGCATGGTGGTGAGAAGTACCTGGAACCTGTTGGCCAGGATGCCAAAGGCGTTCTCCACCACTTGTCTTGCCCTGGACAAGCCTGTAGTTGAAGATCCTCTCTCATGGGTGAGGGCTCCTTGGAGTGTAGGGCTCATCAATGAGTAGGTTCGAGGGAGAAGGCGTCATCCCCGACACAATGAAGTAGGGCACATCTTGTGTGTCTTGGGCAGGGGGTCTGGATCTGGGAAGCTCATGAATGAAGTTGCGTTCCAGCCCCTCCTTGAGGTCAATAGCATTGTATACCTGGGCACTCTGAAGCTGACCGTCGTTGCCTGAAGCATCGATGTACATGAACTTGTAGTCAGCATCGACCAATGGGCGAAGAGGATGATGCTGAAGAAGCCTTTGTAAGTTGTGATAAGTAGGACCCTGGACTTGGCTGGAGATTTGCAGGCCACGTGCTTCCCATCTATGCTCCAACGGTGTGGGGGAAGTTCGCACTTCTGATACCACTGCTCCTGCAACTTTCTTCCAGCCTTCTTCAAGTGGTGGGGCACTGGAGAGCTCCTCCATGTATTATTCGATGATGGCCTGCCACCACTTCTCTGATCACAATGCTGATGGTGTTGTGGTGGCACCCTCTAAGCCGTACTGCATGCTCCTGTACGTGGTCCCAGGCCAGGTGGGCGCAGAGTCAGTGCCACCTTCAGTCCAGGTCCAGGTTGGATGGAAGTTGGTGTTTGCCTTGGTCAACCTGGTGCTCAGACCTCCACAATTTTGTCAAACATGGCTGGTGGCATCCTCATGAAGTGCTGGAATGGCACCGAGTGTCTTCCGCTCCCCCCATCACGCTTGTCATATCAGGTCCATACTTGCTCTTCTCATGAACCATCTTTGGACCCATACACTTCTTCTGAACGCCATCATTTTTTCCTTGGCGTAGAATCAGGTGAAAGGGCCATGAAAGAGGGCTTTCTCAACTGTTGTAAGAAGATGGGGCTACCAAAAGGGACGTTGGTGCAACAATCCATTGGTGGAGATGACTGGATGCTGTGAAACGAGCAAGAGCAAGAGCAAGGCTGAAGAGGTCTCTCCCACACCAGGGCTGCGTGACTGAAGTGGAAATCCAGGCCGATTCTCCTCACCCCTTTTTTATAGAAAAGTACCTTTTTTCCACTAAGTGTCCCTCTTGCAATCTCTCTAGACATCCTAAATATCTGAGATTTATGTCCCTATACGAACGTTTTTTTTCTCGTTTTAATGCTTTATATGCAAGCTGCATCCGCTTACATCCTTTCTATGTCCATGCTACTAATGGCTGCGCGGACATTCCGCGTCCATTTGCTTCCTCCCTCTTTCCGTTTCTGCTTGGAGCGGATGTGAGTTGTTGAGGATGCGCAGCGGATGTCAAGCGATACAGCGGACGTGTAACGGATGTAGAACATTTGTTCCCCGTATTGTGTCATGGATGTAGAACGGACGCGGCAGAAGTTCATCCGCTCAAAAGTTTTGTGCAGCTCAAAACTTTTGAGCAGATGAAATCTCATAGACGGATGCTGGACGGATAGAACGTATGAATCATGCACCGCAGTGAGTAACAGACGGATGCATTGCGTTAACCAATGATGCGCAACCATTTGTTCTCCCTAACCAATGGATGGCAAGCATTTTTCTCCATTTTACATCCTCTTTCCATCCATTGGTGCAGTGTGACATGGGCTTTAGAGAGCACTCAATCAAGCCATGCTTCCCAGAGTTAAAGGGAATCTAAAACAAGCCAATAATGCAAAAGTTATAAATATTCTTTCAATTTACAGTACAAAATTACACTTTAAAATACAGAAAGAGCAGTAAAAATCAGACTGAGCAATCAAATATTTCATTTATTAAGTAAAAATAGAATTGGCAAATTAAAATGAAACATGGAATGCCTTCATAAACAAGAAGCTTTTAACCAACTTCAGAAAGATCATTAAAGAGTGCAGGCATTCCTTACACCTGGAAGCAAATTCCAAAAAAATAGGTACAGCTACCAAAAGTCTTTCTCCCTAACCCTAAATAACATTTCTCAAGATACATATCTAGGATATATAAGAGAAATGTTAAAGATTATTTCAATAGGTGGGCTGGTTCATCTTGGTTAATGGAGTCCTTTAGTTATCCTGGCCCTAGATAGTTCTAAATATTATCAAAATAATTTTTCCTTCCTTCAAATCAGCTTTTCCTCTTAATAGGCATCCTGAGTGACAGATATTCCCCATTAATTTACGTGCCATTCAGCAACAAGATTTCCAAATATGGCTGGATAGGACTGTATTTTTGCTGAAAAACAAAATCCAAAGGCTAAAAATACTTCTTGATCCTCAGCTGGATTCTCAGATGATGGCTATGACACAAAGCAGTTTTGCAAAATAATACTGAATGTGCAGCTGTGGTTATTCCTGGGCCAGTTGGATTTGGCAGCCATTATCCAAGATTTTGTAACATTCAGTACTGTAATGTGCACTCTAGGTAAAGATACTCTTCAACATTGTCCAAAAATTGCAGTTGAGGCTAAACATGGCTGCTAAACTGCTAAATAATACAGAATATTTGGATCACTGTGCAGGAAGATTTCATTGCTTCTTAAATGCATTCCATACACAGTTTAAGATTAAGTTATGAAGGTGTACAAAAGGTTTTTTTGAATCTTATTATCTGGATAACCATTCTCTTCATTTAAAAACTTCTGGATAGTAATTTTTGCAGAGGACACCCTTCTGAAAATCTCCCTACTTTCGGAAGGGTCTCTTCATCAGTTATGCATAATCACCACCTTTTAATGACCCCATAATCTCTGCGGGGTAGAGTCTGGGCAGCTGAATGGAGCTAGCAGAGTGTTAAATGGCCGAATGCCCTTCTTGTCACCAATGTGGAGTTTTGTTCAACAGATATATTCTCATTGTGCCCAGAGAGAGAAATATCTGCCTTTACCTAGGATCAAACTCACAGCTTCCTGATTGTGAAGCAAGAGCTCCACCTCTAGGGCACCGTACCTCTCCCTTCATCAGTCATACATTTGATGATAAACTAATAAAATCGTCTCCTTTATTTCTAAGCTCTGAGATGTTCTCTATGTACTTGCCCGTAGGAAAACCTATAAAGCCATATATTTTTAACCAGCCTTTTAAAGATTATATTATTTCATTATTTATGTTTTTATGTCCTTGTTTTTCATCTTAATGTTATTTTATAAAGGAAGATCACCTGGATGTTCAACCTGAACAGATATTAAGAATGAGAAATCAGGAATATGAAAACACTTTTGTTCCAGTAATTTTTTTTTTATTTTAATCTCTTGTTACAGTAATAGGAACGCTGAAATGTTTCATTCTATGTCAGACTGAATGGGCTATTTATATAGTGGTTTAACAGTTCTTCAGACATTAATGGACCGGAAGCAGGTTAGGTATAATCTTTCATCATGGAAATTGATCTTCATGCGTGGCCGAGTGGAGAAGATGCTTGCCTCACATTTGGACATTTGAGAGTTTGATCCTAGGTAGCAAAACATATTTCTCAAAAAGAAAAAATATCTGCTGCGAACTCTGTTTAGTTTAATTTACATTAATGTTTATACCATCTTTAAAAGAAGATCAAAAATCATTTTTTTATATTCTTTTTTCCTTTATTTTCTGCATTTTATCTTTGTTATTTTCCCTCTATTCTAAATATTAGTTCTGTTTCCCCTCATCTTTTGACTTAAATTTTAATAAAGTTGTATTTTAAAAAGAATCTCACAGTTTAGCTTAAAGTAAGGAATAGTAGCAAAACTCACTGATTTCCCCATTAAATTTGTAAGTGATTCTTAAAATTTAATGTCACATTCATCAATTAGTTGCCTTTATAAAGTATTGCATACCTTGCAAACTCTCGCCATGATCTGATTGGTTCAGGAAGCTATTGCTGATCACCATGATGTATAATGCACATTCCCCATTATGACTGCTGCCTGTGAACTTATAGGGATCTATAGGGAATACATTTATGTGATTAACCTAACCAGCCACTGGGTGTGACCGTTGCTCCACACAAAAGCTAGGAAGGGAGTGAAAGGGAATGAAATTTCTGCACAGAAAAAAAAATCTATTATTGGAAATAAAACTTTCAAGATGAGAATGTCATCTAATTTGCAGTCCTTTACATGAAAGAATGATAGTATTAATCAACTTGGAAATACAACACATCAAAATTTCATCATGATATATTAAAATGCTAATTATGTTTTTACCCCAACTATTTGTATCTTTATCAACAAAAATATGGCAGAAAGCAATGTATTACTTTTATTTAGGCCATAATGGTAAAAATGAATAATCAGCATATACTTAAGTGAAACCTTACAATGAGGAAAATTAATTGATCAAACAATTTAACATTGTTAATTATAGAAATGAATGTACATTCCAATAATATCAAAGCACTGTAAGATTTTGTGTATTCATGTGTGTGTGTGTGTGTGTGTGTGTGCGCGCAAAAATGGGAGACATAAACATACATGTACCATATATTGAACAATCCAGATATATTGGTGGAAGTGATTGAGAGATGGTTGGTAAAATTACACAGTAGGTCTATCTTGTAAATGTAATCAATAATGTCAAAATATAGGGTGTTATCTCCATAATAACAATCCTGTATATTTGGCGGAGTGTGACTAGCTTATACCACTTACTGAAATTGAAAGTCAGTGAGAGTTTGGTTCAAGTCCAACACCTTAAACACTATTTTGACTCTACTAAAGATACTGTATAGTTTTGGAAAAAATGTGTCCATGATTAGATTTTTTTTTAATGGAAATCCTTTGTTCATGCTTGCTCTAATTCCAAAGTCTAATGTGATGTAATGTGGTGGAAACCAATTAAAGAGAGAACTAACTTAGAAATAAGGAGAAATCTATTAAGAGTGAGAACAATTAATTAGTGGAATGCTTTGCACCCAGAAGTTGTGGGTGCTCCACTAGTGGAGGTTTTTAAGAAGAAATTGGGCAAACTACTACTACTGGTAAAGAGATTCAGCAGTTTCTGACCAGTTCTGGAGAACTGGTAGCGGAAATTTTGAGTGGTTCAGAGAACCGGCAAATACCACCTCTGACTGGCCCCGCCCTCATCTATTCTCTGCCTCCCGAGTCCCAACTGATTGGCTGGGTCTTCTTTTGTTGCCCTGCACAGGAGAATGGAGCTGGAAAGCAGGTTAGTGGGGTGGGGAGAGAATGAGAATTTTGCAGTAACCTTTCCCTGCCATGCCCACCAAGCCATGCTACGCCCACCAAGCCATACCTACAGAACTGGTTGTAAAAAATTTTGAATCCCACCACTGCTCTGGTACAGTATAACTGGCTGCTCCCTTCCACTCATTCAGATCTTTAAAAGCATTTTGTTTCAAAGCCCTTCAGAAATTCGGTTAATTGGAAGGCAGTTCTCTTTGTCAGTGCTATTATTTTCCTTTTTTCCCCACCTTTGTGTGTTTAAATATGCACACCTTCAGGTCAGAGTTTCATTTTTAATCCAGGGAGCTGCCAAAACTAGTCCCTGCAATTTTCTTCGCAATATTTTTTGAAAGCAGATTGTCATTGTTTCCTTCCTTGGGCTGAAAGTGACTGGCCCAGGGTTACCCAGCTGCTTTATACCTAAGGCAGTATGAGAACTCACAGTCTCTTGGTTTTTAGCCTACTCTTTAACCACTGCACTGGCTCTCTGTTTTTATACTGTGGAGATACAGTATTCAATTTTATTTTGGGGGGGCTTGCTGTTTTGGGTGCTTCTCAGCCCACCTCAGAATCAGAATAGTATAAATAGTATATTGTAAAATAAATATTAAAAAAGCCCAAGTGCCAGCTGGTGGTAATAATACTGAGATTGTCATAGCTTAATATGTAGCTTTCTTTTAATGGTCACAAGCAAACCACCATGAGATGGGTTAAAACCTTAGTAGAATATTATGAGGATATAGCAAGATGAAATAAGAAATAATATGCTAATGAAAAAATAAGTGTAATTTAAACAATCTTTAACAAAGGTTAAATAAATCTAATCTATAATCCTCAATGAGACCAGGAAATAAAAACTAGTGACAACCACCAATTCACAAACCTAGAGAAACAGAAACAGGGGGAAAAACAGAATTACTATGTTTGCCAATTAGATACAAAGCAGTAATTTCTGACTATGAGCTTTTATAGCTGATAAACTCCAAAAGGTGTTAAAACAGTGTGGAATACAATATAGTTATCCGGTTTCAATAAGGGGAAGATAAAGTGTGGCATTTGAAACAGTAAAAATTATTTTAAGTTCAGAAATGTGTGTATATTTTCCAAAACCAGTAGCAACATAAAATATTCTGTTATTCATTGCAATCATTTTTTGGCAAAAATGGTTTTAGTGGATAGATTTCTATCAGTCTCAAAGTATGTAAGGCTTATGCTGCAAATGATTCTCAATCATTATCATCTAATTGAGATATCTGGCATCTCCCTGATTCAGTGATGTGCTGCCAACATCTGAAATGAAGGGCTCTAGGAAAAAAAAGTTCTTCATTTGGTAATAGCTTTCAGAGCAAAGTAAGCAGGGATGGGATTCAAATTTTTAATAACCAGTTCTGTGGGCACGGCTTGGTAGGTGTGGCTTGGTAGGCATGGCTTGGTGGACCTGTGATTGGGTGGGCACCAAAATAACCCAGATATCTCCTGCTGGAGACAGGCAGTTGAACTAGATGAGCTCTAAGGTGCTTTCCAGTCCTGGATTGCTGTGCTGTTTCAAAGATTCAAATCCTCTGAAGCTGTGTCTAGTGCCAGGGTTCGGGGTCCTTCTTTTCTCTCCTTTTTCTATCCCTCCCTCCCTCCTTCTATCTATCCCTCCATCCCTTCATCCCTTCATGTCTCATTCACTTTCCCTTCTCTTTTTCTCACTTCTCTCCCTCTTCCACTCTTTCTTCCTTCCCTCCCTTTCTTTCTCCCTCCCCTCCCTCCTTCCTTCTTTCTCTTTCTCCCTTCCCTTCCCTCCCTCCCTCTTTCTTTTTTCTTTTTTTCTTTCTTTCTTTTCTTTCTTTCTTTCTTTCTTTCTCCCTTGAAGGCTTCCCTGGAGCCTCCTGGCAGCCAAAAAGAGGTGCAGGGATGGTGCTGAGCCCCTTCCTGCACCCCATTTTGGGCCTAGAAAGCCTTATCTGGGAGCCATATGGGCCTCGTGGGGACTCCTGGGAGGGGCAGGGTGGTGTGGGCAGGACCATCTGGTCATCAGAATTACTGGTTGACTGAACTGGATGTAAAATTAACATCCAGTTCACCTGAACTGGCCCAAACCAGCTGAATCCCACCCCTGAAAGTGAGTATGTTTAAATATGTTAGAAACCATAGCAATGAGTTGATAATTCCATGTCCCAGTATTTATATATTTATAATACATATAATTATATATATCACTAGTATTAGCACAAGGTGTGTGAACAAAAAAGCAAGTACCTGAACAGCAGGAAGGTGTTCCTGGAGTTGACACAAGAGCTTTCCCAGAGAGAACTTCAAGTTGAGTAAGCAATTCCTTGTGTTTGGCAGAAGCATAGATCTCCTTTTGTTAACCTATGCTCCTAGTGGTTTCATGGACTTACCTTTTCGAGATCAGCCAAATCTGGCAATTTCTTTAACATAAGGCTTTAAGATAAGGCATAGGAAATCAGTCTCAGCTGTGGAAGGATTCATGAAGGTTGCATTTCATTGCCTGCAGAGATTCTCAGATATCCAGGTCATGACCTGGATGACTGAGAATCTCTACATACTTTTAACTATACAATTTGGGATGAACACCCTTTGAAGGATGTGGGAGTTGGAATGAATTTCTAGAAAAAAACCTGCAGACTACAGGACCAGGAGCACTACTCAGGTAATCCCGAGGACACATATAAACCTGCAAGTGCTTCTATGACCCTCTAAAAGGATGCAAATGACCAGCTGTTTGCAAGGAGTATAAATCCTTCCATTCCCCACTATCTTGCCAGAGCTGAAGAAGCTTCTTGGATGAGAAGCAAAATGTCTTCAAAAGAAAAAACAAGAAAGCCCAGTTTCCTCCTGAAAAAGCACCTTTGGGATGTTACATTTCAATGGGACATATATAGAATAAAAGTTCAGACAATGGTGATAGAAAATCTGGAGCCATCTCAATGCCCTTCAAAAACAATAGTCAAGAATAGTTTTCTATTCTAAGTACGTCTGTGCGGTATCTGCTATCCCGCATTAGATGGGCACCTCATGATAGGGAGCGAAAGGAGAAAGAAACGACAGGAGA
>BHFT01040509.1:0-10775 GCA_004320025.1 Laticauda laticaudata
AAAAAACAAACACATACATACATATATATATATATATATATATATATATATGCATATATTTTCGCACAAGGATCAATTGCATAGAGGGTTTAAGATAAGGTTGAAAATAAGCTCCCACAAACTGTCAAGGATAAAACGTTTTTGATCTTTTTTTCTACTTTTCTTTTTTTTGTTCTTTTTTCTTTTTCACATTTATGTACGTGTTGTCTGTTTTAATTGTAAAATTAATAAAGTTTATTTAAAAAAAAAGAATGCCAGAAATAATTGAAGATATCAAAAAACAAAAGAACAATAAAGCACTGGGGCCCGACGGATTACCATCAGAACTGTAGAAAGAACTTCAGGACGGTTTTGGTTCAATACTACTAGAAGTATATAATGCTGTTGTCACAGAAGCGAATATATCTTTATCATGGAATGAGGCTAATATAATGCTGATCCCAAAGGAGGACTCAGATCAATCATTAATTCAAAATTATAGACCAATTTCATTATTGAACACAGATTATAAAATACTTGCTTATATAATAGCCGAACGTCTGAAAAGTTTCCTTAACACTTTTATACATACTGATCAAATGGCTTCCTACCCAAAAGGCAGATAAAGAACAACATGAGAACTATATTAGACATATTAGAGTATTATGAAACTCATAACGAAAAACAAGTGGCACTGCTTTTCTTAGATGCCCAAAAGGCATTCAACAATATAAATTGGGAATTCAACTGAGGCATATGGACTTTGGCGACAGATTCATAAATATGGTTAGAGCAATATATACAAAACAAGAGGCCAAAGTAATAATTAATAGGGAGGTGACACGAAAATTTACAATACAAAAAGGTACAAGACATGGTTGCCCACTATCTCTGCTGCTTTTTATCTTAACATTAGAAGCAATGAAGAGAAATATCCAAAAAGATGAACAGATTAAAGGATTGGAAATCAGAAATTATAAATTATAAGCTTTTGTGGATGATTTAGTCTTTATTTCAGAGAAGCTTCTAATGTCTGGCGTGAAGCTTATGGAGAAATTGGCAGAGTATGGAGAAGTAGCAGGAGTAAAAATAAACAAGGGAAAAACTAAAATGTTGGTCAAGAACATGAAAAATAAACAAAAGGAAGAATTCACAAAGGAAATGAATATCCAAATAGTGAAAAAGGTGAAATATTTAGGTATATACCTAACGGCAAGGTGTATAACTCTTAGAAAAGATAACTACACTAAATTAACAAATCAAATTAAGATGGATTTAGAAAGATGGAAGAACCTGCAAATTTCTTTAATGGGTAGGATAGCTATTCTAAAAATGAATGTCTTATCAAAAATACTCTTTTTATTTCAAAATATTCTGATAAAATTAGAGAAAACTTCTTTAAGAACTTGAATCAATTAATGACAAAATTTATATGGCAGGGAAAGAGGATGAGTATTAAGCTGAAATTAATGCAGGTAACTAAAGAGAAAGAAGGATTTGGCCTGCCTGAATGAGAGTTATACTACCAAGCTGCAACAGTCACTTGGATCACATTAAGGAATAAAAGATTTCTAACGTTGGAAAGTCATGATATCCAAGTGGGTTGGCATGCTTTTCTGTGGTATGGAAAAGGCACAGCACATAAATATTTCCAGAGACACCATCTGAGACAGGCACTATTAACAGTATGGAATAAAATTAAACACCAAAATTATACAGAAACCCCTGTTTGGCCCTCCACATTAAAAACACTAATACATCCCAATTCGATAAACATGGAAAAATTGTTACATATAGAGACATATTGAATGAGAAAGGAGAACTGAAAACAAGAACAGAACTGATAGCGCAAGGGGTAAATTTGGAGTGGTGCTCCTACTTACAAATACAGTCAAGATATATTCAGGAGAGGAAAACATGGGGCATTAATACAGAACCAACAACACTAGACAAACTGTTGACAAGGTCTGATGACAGGGTTCTGTATAGATATCTATTTTTAATAATAATAATAATAATAATAATAATAATAATAATAATAATAATAATAATAATACTTAATTTGCGGTCACAGATCAAAACACAAGTGCAACAAAAGAAGAACATGGGAAAATTAGCCATGAACAATTGGTCACCAAAAACTTGAGTAGGGGGAATTACAGCATTTCCTTTGATGGTTACAGCTCTTAAAAAAAATTTGGAAACCTGAGAAGTGATGTATGAGGAGCCATCCCCTAGACCAGTGGTCCCCAGCCTTTTTTATACCAGGGACCGGTTTCACGATTATTCATTCTTCTACGGACTGGTACCTGAGTAACGTGAGACTCTACCGCCATGGGACGGTTCTTTGTTCGAAGCCGCCCCCCACTTCAACAAAACTAAGGCGCAAGGATTCCTTCAGCACCCAAACGCTGCTTTTGAACTGAAAACCCGGAAGCACTTTCCAACCAAAAACCCGGAAGCAACCGAAAACCCGGAAGCGCTGTCGAAGCAAGGTGGTGGCGCCCAAGCTTTGCTGCCCAGTACAAAATGATCCACGGACCGGTTCCGGTCCAGGGACCGGTGGTTGGGGACCCCTGCCCTAGACAATATAAGAACAAATTACGAATGGCCCAGTCCCACTGGCCGACGGACGCAAAATGTATGCATAAAGGACACAGCAGACGAGCAAAATTTGGGGGGTGGCTCCATCCATTGTCATCCGCTCCAAAAAGTGGCAAAAATTTGCATAACAAACGGAAAAGAACGGACCATGGTAGTATGTAGCGGGGATGTTTAAATCAAGATGGTCATAGGAAGCCTAGTGGATGAAAGCGGATGGAAATAGGATGACACATCCGAAGGGGTTCCCGGGGAAGAATTGCAAAGCGACACAATAGCGAAGGTAGCAGCAGAGGTTGGAATTGAAGCGGATGAATGCACGATGCCTATAAGGAAACAAAGGGGATGCTGCGCGATGTATATCGGATGCAAGCGTTCAACTGCGCAAGCGGGGAGAATGAATTGCGTCAGCCTCCGTGGATATCAAGATGCAGCAACGCACGCAGTCTAGCATACAGGTGGAAAGTACAGGATGCTGCCCACAGATCCATCTTTGCAGGAACACCATGGTTCGTCGTCAGCAAGAAGAGGAGCCCGGGCCTACTGTTGAGCCCTGGCAAGGTGAAAGAAGGGCAGAAACCAGCATCCCACCCCTGGCACTAGACTCCAGGTGTAAATCGCTTGCGACTTGACTTGCTGTTCTGCTGCGGAAGCTGTGGTGGACCAGGCACCCAAGGCCCTCAGCCTCTCAAAGCCCTGCTGCCATGAGGCCTGATGGCTCAGTCCCTAAGGCCCTGCTGCTCAAGGAGGCCCCTGAGAGGCCCTGCATGAAAGCCTGGCGCTGCCCCAGAGGGAGGAAGAAGCAAAGGAAGGAGAAGGGAGAGAGGAACGTACACCGTTTCCGAGGAGCAGAGGATGAGGTGCCTGGAATGGCTGAGGGAAGATACCTCTGGAGAAAGGGCCACAGACTGTATCGGACACAGAAAGCAGGCGCTTGGAGAGACAAGGCAGAGACCTGGCACACTGCAGAAGTACTCTTGGATGGGTGAAGAGGCATGCACACCTGGTATGGCAAGCTTAACACCTCAAGAAATCTGGCAGGCCGCTGTCGGAAGCTCACTGAACTGTAATGTACCGTCATGGCCAGTGCAGTTTCCTGGAGGGTGAGGTCGCCACCGAGGAGCAGCCCTCTGAGACCCCTCTCCCTCAGACGTCCACAGACATCGCAGTCCTTCCAGCCAGGAGTCAGCTACCCTGGCCAGGTAGGTGGTCTTCAGAGGGCCCCAAACAGCAGAGAACCCCTCGACAGCTGCACTCCCCATGCTGGCGGACTTGGAGGATCCCCGTGGAGGATGACGCCCTGCCTGTCACAAATGGAGGAAGAAAGCAGCAGCCACCAGAGCCAACCCACCCCACCGCTGCAGAGGATGCAGGCAGAGAGGCCAGACTGGAGGGCCAAGAACCACAGTGGTGCTGTTGGAGATCAGGGACACAATGAAGACCAGCCACAGAACCTCTCTCTCAGCTGGTCCACTGGACCAGAGCATCCTCGGGCCAGAACCCTCACACCTATGTAAGCCAGAAGACCCTGAGGCCCTGCCTGAGGCCAGTACCTAAGTGATGGAGCAGAAAGATACAGCATGCACAACCTCAAGGCCCAGCCGAAGCTGCTCCTACCCAGTCCCAGGTCTGCGCCTCATGCCCAGGCGATGTCACAGCCCTCCATGGCTTTCAACAGCCCTCAACTACAAGGCTACAACTACAGGATTTCCCACAGCAGAAGCAGAACTTCCCAGTCCAGGCCCCAGGTTTCGCAAGCTTGGTATATATTGCCACGATGCCAGTCCTCACCCAAGCCTGCAAGACCCAGGAGCATAGCCGCCTACACTCCTCCCAACCCTTCCTCCACCCCACAGGTGTCGCTCTTCATGGCAGCCAAGCCTGTTCCAATGGACAATCTGTCATCAGTATTGGGCCTGACATCTCAAAGTCCTTTTGGATGAAAGGGACTCTTAATCCACTGAGGACTGAGTGTCCTGGCTCGTCAGAATATAGCCTTTCTAGCAGCACCACCACCTGTTGTAAGAACGTCGGGCAAAGCACTCCCACTGGTGCCTCAAGACCAAGCACTCAAGCACAGCCACTCCACAGTCCTGCCGCTTAAAACAGCTGAGACACATGGACATGACTCACAGTGACTGAGATAGATGTCAGAGACTGAGCTTGATTCACTTGATAAGGTTTATCTTATTTATTTGCGTTAAAGATCACTATGATACCAGGTTAACTTGGGTCATTGTTGTCTTATCTTATAAGTCATAAAGTTACCTAAGAAAGTTAACAAAGGTTATCTTTGCTTAAGACACTTAATACAGTTTCTTGATTCATTTTGCTCATTTAATAAAGTCAATAAAGTTACCTAAGAAAGTTAACAAAGGTATCTTTGCTTTAAGACAACCTTAATACAGTTTAACTTGATTCATTTTGCTCATTTAATAAAGTCCATAAGTTTACCTAAGAAGTTAACAAAGGTTATCTTTGCTTAAGACACTTTCGTTTACTTGGTTCATTTTGTTTACTTAATAAAGTGTTGGGGAAACTTTGAGACGAAATGGTTAAGCCTTTGCATGCTTTGTGGGATGATTATATGATAGTTGTGGGAATAATAACCTCAGTGCAACCATAGTGGACTAGTAATGGTCCACCCCCCAGTGATCCAGATGATTTTCCTCCCCCCTTTTTTATAGAAAAATCAAGTTTGTCCACTGGTGTCCTTCCATATACTCTATTGACCATACTCTCTACAGAACATTACTAAAATATAGAGATACATCCCAGATACAAAACGTTTTGTCCATTTATTAACATAAGCTTAATATACGAATGCTGTGTTACATCCTTCTATTTTCATGCTACTAACTGCTGTGTAGACGTCCGATGGTACGGATTTTTCCTTCGCGGTCTTTCCATTTTCAAGGCTGCAGCGGATTGAGTTGAGTGGATGGCCAGAAGATGCAGAGAGGATACAGCGGATGTTTAATGGAGGATATGGATCACACAACGTTTTATTGTTGCCCAATAGTAATGTCGCAGATGTACATCATGTATACGGGGCGGAAAGTTCATCCCTTCTACAAAAAGTTTTCGTGCAGTCAAAACTTCTTGTGCGGATGAAATCTCAGTGGATGGATGTTCGATGGATAGAGTGTTAGAAACACGTATGCAGTGAAAGTATACAACGGATGCATAGCGTTTTCCAATGGATGACAGCCCAAAAGCTTTTTTTAACGTTTTACATCCTCTTTGCATTCTATAAGTCAGTGACAGGACCGGCCCCTTCACATTGGTTCTAGAAGGGTCTGTTCATAGGAGAGACATAACTTAGATCTGTGCCTGCGTTATGCATAGGGCATATAAAAACATGCTCCACAGTTTGCCCTCAAAGCTCTGTCACAGGAGGCGTATGCCACTCGTTAATCGGCGAGCCCTCTTAAATCGCCCATCCCACTAGCTGCTTAGAGGCGCGAGCCACACTTAAAGCAACTCGAGAAAAAGGTCTTCACTGATATACTTGGAATGGTTAGATGAGCATATATATATGAAAACCGATCCTCAGTCCATGATTATTAAATTGGCTGAAATCAGAGGGGACGCAAGGTTTGTTAGCTCTGGCTTCGTAGATATTGCATCAATTGTCCACAGCCATTGGACTACCCCTAAATTGGGCATCCTTAAGGCCATAATCTCCCAGGGCATCCCCCGTAAAACCTAGCAGGTGTAATTTCTTCATCAGCTCCCCTCTGTAAATGCCAGGGAGAGGTAGCTACCAGGAACTGCCAGAAAGAGCACCTGAAACCACCATTTAAAGATGTTAATCCATGCCATACATTCGACTGACCGAGTGCCCAGTTCCAGATACATCAGAGCAAAACCAACACAAGGAGGAAGACCCAGAAGTATATAGATATTTATTAGAATATAAACTAGAGAAAGAGTATGTCAAAGAGACAATGGTGACATGGACTAAAAATTTCGGATATAACATCGAACTGGCAAAATGGCAAAATCCTTGAAAAAATAATAGGAAACTAACAATGGTGACGTATAAGGAAAATCTATGCAAGATATTCTGTAGGTGGCATCTTCCCCCAGCAAGGCTCATCAAATTTATCACCAAAATGCTGGAAGTGTAAGGACCTATCAGGCACATTCTACCACATGTGGTGGATATGTAATCACACAAGACAACATTGGAGATTGATACAGACATGGGTGGAGCAAATGGTGGGGGAACACATTCAATTTAAGCCAGAAATTTTTCTCTTAGGAATAATGACAGAAGGTCATAGCAAAGGTATTGACAGCGTCGAGAATCGTTTATGCACAATATTGGAAACATGAAAGTATACCACTGATAAGACAGATAATAAGGAAAATAATGGCTTGTGCAAAATCTGATAGATTAACTTTAATACTGAAAAATAAGGGAAAATCAGAATATTATGATACTGGAATAAGTTTTACCTGTGGTTGCAAAAAAGATGGGAAGGTCAGACCAAAAATAGCTAGGAGGATTAGAATCAAAATTTAAATATTGTACCAATAATAAGAATGTTAATGGTTTGGTTTTATTTTTGTATGTAAGGCAAAATAATGCCAAAATGGTTGCATTGTGCTTGATACTTATAGTTGTAAATAGTAAAAAATATATTAAAAAAAAAAGGTCGAAGCCCAGAAAAATCAAGTTGTGGACAATTTAATCGTGGAGGAAGATATTGGAAAAGAAAACCAGGCTTCCTCAGGTAGTATGTCCAAGCTTGGCCATCTACAGGATAAGGTGAGACTATTGTGGCGTCCCCCAGGGATTGTAAGGTGTGAAGTCCAGGGTGGAAGGAATACAACACTTTTAGGAAGACCCCAGGGGAGGGATTCAAATTTCTTAACAATCGGTTCTGTGGGTGTGGCCTAATTTGTGGGTGTGACTGAGAGGTGTATTCAGCAGGTTCCGACTAGTTCTGGAGAACCGGTAGTGGAAATTTTGAGTAGTTTGGAGAACTGGCAAATGCCACCTCTGATTGGAGATTTTACAGTATCCTTCCCCTGCCACGCCCACCAAGCCATGCCCAAAGAATCGATAGTAAAAAAATCTGAATCCCACCACTGGTGTGGCTTGGTGGTCATGTGACTGGGTAGGCGTGGCTAGATAGTCATGTGATTGGGTTGGGTGGCTAGGTGGCCATGTGACTGGCAAACTAAATATAAGTGGTCCTTGCTTAATGGCCAGTTGCTTAGCAAGTGTTCTAATTTATGACTGGCCTCCCCAGAACTCCTTGACCTGTTTTTGGTGTTTTGACAGCCATGCACACACGCGTGCACACACACACACACACACACACTTATGACCAGTTACAACATCCCACACAGTCTTTTGACCGAGGTTTTTCTATCTTTTTTGCCAGTTTCCAACAATTTCTTCTGGTTTCTGGTGAAAAATGCTCATTGGGAAAAATGGAATTGTTTAACAACCAGTGTTTGCTTAATGATCACAGGGTTCACTTAACAAGCATGGTGTTCACCTAACCCAGGGGTCTGCAATTTAAACACTCAAAGAGCCATTTTTCTCTTAAACAGGTATCTCTGTGTGTGTGTCTCTTTCTTTCTCTTTCTTTCTCATCACTCTCTCATCTCTCTTTTTCTTTCTCTCTCTTTCTCATCTCTCTCTTTCTCTCTCTTCAGTGTGGAAAAAGGCCTCAGTCTAAACTAGGCCTCATTCAATCTGATGCATCAGGTCTCTCTCTTTCTCTCTCTCTCTCTCTCCCTCCCTCCTTCCCTCCCTCCCTCNGGTCTCTCTCTTTCTCTCTCTCTCTCTCTCCCTCCCTCCTTCCCTCCCTCCCTCTCAGACTGGCTTTGCTCTACTTTCCCAATGTGCCTGTGGGGCCGGTGCTTCAAATGGATGGATGGATGGATGGATGGATGGACAGAGACAGACAGACAGGCAGATAGGCAGGAAGGCAGGCAGGCAAACAGACAGACCTTTTGGATGGATGGATGGATGAATGAACGGACAGACAGAATGTGGCAGTGGCGGCACTTTGGGAAAACAGTGGCAGCGGCTTTTCCCAATATGCTTCCGCATTTGAGGTACTGGTTCTGGAACATTACTACAGTCAATGGGTGAACCTGCAGGGCCGGCACCTCGAACACCCCCCTGATGCATCTTGCATCCCCAAGGGGGCCGGCAGAGTGGGGCAAAGAGGCGGCAGGAGGGTGATCGAGGTGCCGGCCAGCCCTGCAATTTCATCCATTGACTAGCACTGCTCCAGAGCCAGTGCCTCCAATGTGGAAGCGGTGGCACATTATATGCTGCCACGGCCGCGTTTGATGTGCCATCCTCCTGCCGCCTCTTAGCGTCCTTCTGATGGCCCCCTTGGGGATGCTAAGAGGTGGCAGGGGGGCGTTCAAAGCACTGGCCCTGCAGGATGATCCACTGACTGTAGTACCACTCCGGAGCCAGTTCCTCAATGGGTAAACCTGCAGGGCCAGCTGATGCCCCGAACGCTCTCCTGCCACCTCTTAGCACCCCTCTGCTGGCCCCCTTGGGGACACTAAGAGATGGCAGGGGGTGGTGCATTGAATGCTGTTGGGGCGGCACATAACGTTCCACCACTTCCGCATTGGAGGCGCTGGCTCCAAAGCAGTGCTACAGTTAATGGGTGAACCTGCAGGACCGGAGCCTCGAGTGCCCCCCTGCCACTTCTTAGTGTCCTCAAGGGGGCCAGCAGAGGGGTGCTAAGATGCGGCAGGGGACACCACATTGAACATAGCCGTGATGGCATGTAATGTGCCACCACTTCCACATTGGAGGCGCCGGCTCTGGAGCGGTGCTACAGTCAATGAGTGAACCTGAAGGGCCAGCACCTCGAATGCCCCCCGCCACCTCTTAGTGCCCCCCTGCCAGCCCCCTTGCCTCTTAGAGCCCCCCTAAGGCATCCCACTGCCCCCCAGGGGGCAGTACCACCTGCTTTGGGAACCACTGATCTAGTCTTAGCCGGGCAAAACTTAATAGACATTTGGAGTCACTGGCGAGAGCAGCATGGAGAAAAGTCATGTGTCTCCCCATATTCCTTTTTCTGCGAGCAGCATCATCCCCTCCTCCTCATTTGTGAAGTGCACTAAGTTTAAAGGTGCTGCAAGAGGCTGCTCGCTGAGAGAGGAATATGGGGTGATGCACAACTTTTCTCCATGCCAAGAGGGCTTCTCTCTCTCTCTCTCTCTCTCTCTCAAAGTCAGTAGGAGCAGCAGTTGAGGTGGTCAGTCACCCATCCTAGGGGGCTCATGCTCATCGTACCTATGGAGGATAGGGAATGCAGTGGCAGTGAGGTAGCAATGGCAATGGCGCCAAGGAAGGCAACAGTAATTGTGGCAGTAGCGGGGCTTCCAGGACCAGCTCCCCCTATCACCCGTCAGCTGTTCCTGTGGCCACACATGTGCATCGAGGCTTCTAGGCTCTGCTCCCCGCAGCCACCATCAGTTGTCCTGGATTGCTGACACGAGCCTCTCTTCCTGCTGCTCTTGCTGGAAGAGCGAGAGAGTCTTTTCCAGCTCAGGGAAAAGCCTGCAAGTCCCCCTACCATTGGGAAATGGCTCTGGGCAGCAGAGAAAAAACAGGATTCAACCTGGCTGCTTCTCTGCTGCCTGGGAGTTGTTTCCCGATGAGAGGGGGACTTGCAAGCTTTTCACTGTACCTGGAAAGACTCTCTCGCTCTCCCAGCTGGAGCAGCAGGTAAGAGAAATAGCCACTGACCTGGCTGGAGCCGACACAAGCCTCTCCACATATTCCCCGGTGGGAGGCAAGTGGTGGTGGGGGGAAGGTGACTGCTGCCTGCGGCAAAAGACAAGTGGGGGGGAGGCGACTGGCAATGGCAGATAGACTTGCAGAGCCTCACTCACTTAGGGAGATCAGATCAGGCAGGGCCATAGTGGAAGCCAGGCAGCAACGGCTGGCCTGACAGGCAGGCAAAAACAGGCTACAGGTAGTGATGTTGTGCATGTGCCTGATGTCGTGCACGTGCAATAAGAACTGACTGGGCAGGGAGTAGAGGAATGGATAAAGAGGAGCGGGGCCAGCCAGAGGCCCGATTTATCGTTTCTCTGGTTTTCTTATGTGCAAATACATTGAAGGTATGAAAAAGATTTTAAAACAGAAGGTTTCTATAATAAATTGACTGATTTAGATAAGATTTTGACAGATACTG
>BHFT01040510.1:3199-25016 GCA_004320025.1 Laticauda laticaudata
GGGGGAACCCTTTGAAGAAAAGATTTGGTTTGCCAAACATAAAGCAAGAGGATGGGTCAGAAGTGGTATTCAGCAGGTTCTGACCAGTTCTGGAGAACCAGTAGCAGAAATTTTGAGTAGTTAGGAGAACCAGCAAATACTACCTCTGAGTGGCCCCGCCCCCATCTCTTCTCTGCCTCCCAAATCCCAGCTGATTGGCTGGGTCTTCTTTGGTTGCCCTGCACAGGAGAACAGAGCTGGAAAGCAGGTTAGTGGGGTGGGGAAGGAAGGGGAATTTTACAGTATCCTTCCCCTGCCACACCCACCAAGCCATGCCCACCAAGCCATGCCACGTCTACCAAGCCACGCCCACAGAATCGGTAGTAAAAAAAATTTAATCCCACTACTGGGGTGGGTCTATTATGCTTTGTAGCAGCCAGTGGAACAGGAATGACTATGTGGGCAGAAGGAAGAATGGATTAAGCTAAATAGTAAGATATTCCAGAAACTAATGCCCTATAATTAGCAAGAAAACTGAAGTTGGATATCTTAATATGGCAAAACACAAACATAGATACATTTTTCCATGTCTCAAGTTTTCAAGAGCATAAAACAACATCAGAAAGAAATGTTTGTTTATTGATTTACTTCACCCTTGAAATGGTGAAGTTTTCTTCCTTTGCACAAAAACTGACAAAAAGGCAAGTACTTTTGTGTAGAAAAATTGTTTTGAAGGAAACTTGTTTTTAAAGACCATACTGTGGGATTCAGCACAGCTGTGATTACAGCAGACTCTCAAGATAAACAGTGATTTTAGAATTGCCAATTTTCTCATCTGTCCAGTTATTATTCCTACTGGGGATAAAAATCTGCTCTGTTGATGCAACAAGACAAATTCTATTTGAAATTCAATATTCTTTAAGTTTCGTATGTCCAGATTTTTCCACCCATCATTCATTTGTTGCTGTGCCATTTCTTTCCCTAATTCCATTCTGCTATTTAATCTGTAACAATGGGTAATGTCTATGTGGAGATTCCCAGTCACCCAGTTCATAGTAGGCCCAAAAATGCTTATTCAAAAGACAACTAGACTTTGAAGAAGAAGACATTTTGCCTTTCATCCAAGAGGCTTCATCACTTTATCAATTCCTGGAACCCAATGGTGGGATTCAACATTTTTTACTACTAGTTCTGTGGGCGTGGCATGTTGGGCGTGACTTGGCTTGGTGCGCATGATTAGGTGGGTGTGATGGGGAAGAATACTGTAAAATCCCCATTCTCTCCCCATTCCTGGGGGAAGGTTCCTGCAAAATCCCTATTCCCTCCCCACCCCACTAACCTGCTTTCCAGCTCCCTTCTCCTGTGCAGGGCAACCAAAGAAGACCCAGCCAATCACTGGGACTAGGAGGCAAAGAATAGATGGGGGCGGGGCCAGTCAGAGGTGGTATTTGCTGGTTCTCCGAACTGCTCAAAATTTCCGCTACCGGTTCTCCAGAACTGGTCAGACCTGCTGAATACCACCTGCCGGAACCAATGAAGCCTCTTAGATGAGAAGCGAAATGCCTTCTTCTTCTTCTTCCCCAAGGGAAAAAGCAGTCAAAGCAGTTGCCTTTTGAAAAAAGAATAGAGTAGAATACTTTATTGGCCACGTTGTGATTGGACACACAAGGAATTTGTCTTGGTGTAAATAAAAAGCACCTTTGGGACAACAATGGGAATTGTGAAAAAAATTATTTGCACACGTGAGTTCACCCAACAATATTAGCTTCACCAGTTTTCACCAGCAAATACCACCTCTGACTGGCCCCGCCCCCATCTCTTCTCTGCCTTCCAAATCCCAGCTGATTGGCTGGGTCTTCTTTGATTGCCCTGCACAGGAGAACGGAGCTGGAAAGCAGGTTAGTGGGGTGGGGAAGAACTTCTGAGAAGGTCCTACATATCTCTTCTCCAACAGGAATCTTGTCCAGCTGTGTCCATGGGGATATATGTAACTTGAAAAGTCTCTTCCATTCTACTAGGTAGGCAAAATACAGACTGTCCTCAACTTATGAGCACAATTGAGCCCAAACTTTCTGGTATTAGGTGAGACTTTTCTTTAGTGAATTTTCCCCATTTTATGACCTTTCTTGCCACAGTTATGAAGTGAATGGCTGCAGTTCATAAGCTTCAATGGTAAGGGTGGGATTCTACCAGTTCGCACCTATTAGCTGGAACCGGTTGTTAACATTCTAAGCAGTTCGGAGAACCGGTTGTTAGAAGAAATTCCTGGCCTAATCCTGTAAGGAAGGCAGGAAGGAAACATTCTGGTGTTGCTTACTGAAACTGCCTCTCCGTTAACCCTTATTACATTCTTGGCAGGATGAGACTTCCTGTCTCAGGAACGTCTCTGGAGTTTTTTTCCCCTCCTTTGCTGGTACTTTGCTTGTGTGGAGTGATCTTTCAAAGTTACAATGGCACTGAAAAAAGTGACTTATGACCATTTTTCACACTTATGACTGTTGCAGCATCCCCACAGTCATGAGAGGCTGGGCAAGGAGATGCATGCCTTGATGTGAGTGATATTGAGTTGGCCACACCCAGCCAATAACATGACCACCAAGCCATGTTCACCCAGTCACATGACCACCAAGCCACGCCTACCACCCAAGCCATGCCCACAAAACCAGTTGTTAAAATTTTTGAATCCCACCCCTGTTCATGGTCATTATTATGAATGGTTCTAAGACAAGGACTAGCCTGTAAAATGGCATAAATGACACACAGAGTATCATTGGAAGAAAGCTGAAAATGAATTTCTCCAAACACAAGTAAAAACAGACGTCAGGGATTTACACCATTGGGACCAGAATTTTTGTTGCTAAGCAACACAGTTATTAAATAAGTCAGGCCTCATTTTGCAATGTTTTCCCCACCGTTGTTAAGTGAATCATTACAGTTGTAAAGTGAATGATGTGGTTCTTAAACAATGTTGCAGTTCTTAAACAATGTTCTGCAGCCAGTGCAGACAGCAACGGAATTGGACAGTGGGGAAGAAAGGGGAGCAGTCAGGGAATCTGGAGAGGACTCAAACAAGGGTCCTGCGTCTGATACAGAGATGGGGCCAGGACCATCTGGGAGTGGGTGCTGCCTTCGAAGCCTTCGGAGTCTGGCAGCAGCGAGGCAGAGGACCCAGGGGAGTCTGTTCCCAGTGCGTGTGTGCGCAGAGCTGCTAGAAGGAGAGAGTAGCTGAAACAAAAGGGGGGACTTGGGAGTAAGGCTGGGAGGTGATTGCCCCTCCCATAAGGTATAAAGGACAGGCCAAGATGATGATACCTTTGCAGGAAGCAAAGTTGTTCGATTGGTTCAGAGTCATCCTTGAAGATCTTTGTACTTCGGTTTCTTTTCTAGTTCATTTGATACTTCTGTTCTTTGCAGCACTTCATAGAACTGAAAGGTGGGTGCTTATCTTGGGAGACTATTTGAGATTAATTTCAGCTGGGAATGAAAACAATTCCCAGCGTTGCAATAAACTAAGTCTTATTTTTAAAATAAGTGTGTGTGTAACTTCGTTTTAGGAAGCCTGGGTCAGAACAAACAAATTCATGTTCCCCCATTGGGTTTCCTTGTCAGAAGCCAGCTGGGAAGGTCACAAATGGTGATCATATGACCCAGGGATGCTGCAACCATCATAAATACATGCTGGTTGCCAAGCGTCTGAATTCTGATCATGTGACTATGGGGGACTTGGGTGCTGCAATGGTTGTATGTGTGAGGACCACTTTTTTCAGTGCTGTGGTAAGTTTGAACAGTTGTTAAACGAATGGCTGTAAGTCAAGGACTACCTGTATGTTGCCACTCTTATGACAAGCGGTTTGGGGTCTTCCTGGACTCTCAGCTGCTGTTGAAAGATCAGGGGGGGGCCACTGTGGCCCCAAATACCTTTGCACAGATTCTCTCTTTGAACCTACCTGGGCTCTGAAAATGTTGAAGGGCCCCAACCCTGATCTTATTAAAACACATTTAAAACTCTCCTGCAAAACGGTTGAAGGAAATTAAATGGGGATTGTCCTTCTGTTGTCTTGGGGGAATCATTATTCCTTTATATTCTAATTTTATAATGTTTGTTGTTATTTAATGAATTTTCTTACTATTGTGATATGGTTTTAACTGGTTGTTAAGCTGCCCAGAGTTGCTTTTTGTGAACTGTTCATTTCACAGTTCATATCATTTTAATAATTAAATAAATACATAAATAAAAAATCAAATTACCGCTATCATTATTATTTATACCACCCAGAATCCCTGACAAATTGGGCAGCTTTATAAATATGAATTATATAGAAGCTGATAACTTATTTTCTCTGTGAGACAGAAAGTCCCATTCAATAAAAGTATTATTGTGTGTTGGATTAAAAATAGTTGTTTGGTGATAGATGGTAGGTAGGTAGGCAGGCAGGCAAGCAAACAGGCACACACAGACAGAGATAGATAGATAGATAGATAGATAGATAGATAGATAGATAGATAGATAGAAAATAAAAAAGGAACTGAATGCCCAGCTATTTTTTTTTACTGCCAACAAGAACTGAAGCTCACAGCTCAATTTCTTATTCAGTTTTACAGATTTTCTCCATATTTCAAAATGAACACTGTCAGAATAATTTAACCTGGGATAGGTATAGTATAAAACCAAATATTATCCCAATTTGAGGATACTCCTCAGAAAGTAAAATATGTGGTTTCATAGGAAACCAAACCTGCCTCAAATAACAAAAACCAGACTAACCGATCAGAAGGCTAGTTGCTACAAGGACAAACAGGTATGTTTAGGGAGGCGATAATAGGGTTTGGCCTAGAATAATATCAACTCTGCATGTGAAGTTTGATTTGATTAACATGTACGTTATGATAAAGCTGTAACCTCCCAAGTCCCAACATTTTTAAAAAATGACTGTGGGGTGATTCAAAAGGAAGCCATACCTATTTTCCCAGAAAAAAAACAGTTCAGTTTCACAACTTTGTGTGTGATTCAACAACCAGGATAGGTCACACTGACCAAGGAAATACAAATAAGCAAATGTTTCATACTAACTTGAAAACTTTCACTATGAAATGCACTGCTATAAATACCTAGTGTAAATGGCTATTATGCCATAAGTTACACCCACAGGGATCTAAATGTTCAAGAAAAGCAACATGAAAGGGGAGATTATGGGAAAGCTATCTGTTGAATATTTTTAGCTGCTAGGGGAGTTATTCTCTAAATTCTTGTTTTCCTTTGATAACAACTAGGGCGGGTTTTTTAGTTCAATAATCTTGATTGGTTTATTTTTTCTTTTAAAAATGGTGTGTCACAAAACAGCGTGCCAGTCTGGAGCTGGAGGATACTAAAGGAGATATTGTCACATGTTTGTCTTACGATAAGTGAATATTTTATGACTATTTTGATTTATCATTTTATGGCCACATTCAGTCATGGCAATTCTTTTGTGTGTGAGTGTGTATAAAAACCTCTCAGCGTATCCATGATTGGAAAAGGGTCTTGTTCTGTATATAGAATAGTAGACTCCTTAATACAGGCATTCTGATTGGCTTAAAAAAACTGAAAAATGGGGAAATTTGGGTTTTTTTTTCAATTTAGGAACCAATCCAGAAGCTGCCTCAAAGGCGCAAACTAAATACTGTCATTGGCTACAAGCCGGGCAGGCAAATCCCTATAAAAGGCATGCCGCGGCTTGAGCCAATGTTCCGTTTTTCCTGCTGTAAAATAAAATACTTCGTTGTTGGATACCCGGATCTAACCCTCAGCGTTTTTCCGGACGGAACAACTGGCGACGAGGAATGGGATCAGTCCTAAACGCGAGACTGAGCACACGGCGACAAATAAAAACTAGATGAAGAACAATGGCTAGAAACTAACGGCTGCCCGCACCCTTCAATCCAATGAGAGAGGATTGGATCTACGTAACAGACCGTTTCCAGATGTCATTTTGAAAGTTCACAAGATGGAAGAAATCTCAGACCACGTAAGAGAGCTGTTTTCTTGACCACTTCGCGAGGGCCCACACAATCATTCAAAATGGCCACAGGCTTTGGCAAAGCCCCGAATGTGAAAAACAAATTGACCTTGGCAGGAGCTCCAAAGATATAACTAAAGGCTCACTACGCACCGTGGTTGTCAAACGCTTTATCCAAGCGGCACGATTTACCGAAGAGCACCAGAAAGAAGGCGAACCATCGCTGACTTTGTGGCAGTTCCCGCGACAAATGGGCTGGAGCGTCGAAATTTCTAAATTTTAGATGAAAGCGATGCAGGATTCGAGTAAATACTGGGTTTAAGAGACTTAATGTAGCAGAGCAAGTTTGGCCTAAATAAACCCAAGTATAAGCCGTAGGCTGAAGCATCACAGAAGCCACAGCCGCTGAAGCGCGAAAAAACCTCGGTGGTCAAAATAAACAGATGAAACACGACAAAGCGACGAAACGCAGCCTGGCCAGAGGGAAGAAACAATTCCCCACCACCACTCACACAGAAGATTTTGACGAAGATGTCAGAATCCAGGGAGGAAGACGACCGTAAGCCCACCACCTAACGCCAACAAGAAAAGGCGCAAAAAAAGAATCGGGGGAATGCGCTGCATGGGAGGAAACCATCCTTGGCCGATTGCCAGATGTTTCGATGCCATTTTGCAGCAGAGCTTGCCAAGAAAAGAGGGCATATCGAAGAAAAGTCTGCAGGAAATAAAAAAATTACAGCCCAAAACAGAGCAGGCAACTCCCCCCGCACAAGCTGAGCCAAAACAAACTTGAGAGAAAGTGGCAGCTGAACCAAGCCGGAGCCATCAACGAGAGAAAAAACACATCAGATTTTTCCACTATCGAAGCGCTCAGACGGAAAGCGGGAGAAAGTTAAAAATAATTGTAAAAATAGAAGGCAACCCCTCGAAATGGAGGTAGACTCTGGGTCTTTCCTATCAATCGGTATCATGGACACCATCAAACAACGTGGTCCCAGATATCAAACTCAAAGAACTCCAGAGACAAAAAATTAACCCTGAAGGACTAACCAAGGAAACGCGAAATTCCTGTAGTAGGCCTGGACATTTCCAAGGTCGCCTACAACAAACATGTCGAGTACTAAACCATTGACAATTAGTCGACCGAGATCCGACCAAGCATCCCTGGGCACGAATGGTTCGGCACCATTGGCATCGGGATGCCGGAGTTTAGACCGGTGGCCGCAACCGACTGGAAGAAAAGAAAACCTGATCCAAGAGTTCCAGGACGTTTTCCGACGGCTCCCTAGGCAAGGTATTCGGGGACCCCCTATTTCCTTAGTCTAGACCCCCGGTGCCCTAGAAGACTGAAGCGCAGACGTTCCTTTTGCTTCTGAAAACAAAAATAGAGGAAAACTAAATAAATTAATAGACCAAAGGGGTTTTAGAACCTGTTGACCATCTAAGTGGGAAACGCATCGTAACACCAATTTAAACCAGAGGGTCGGTTCAATTTGTGGTGACTACAGCTACCCCTGAACCATTGGCATTGCAACAAAGCGTATTACCCAGTGCCAAGTCGTACAAACTTATTACATTCTTTGGTGGAGATAAAGTTTTCGCTAAACTAGATCTAGCACAAGCTTACCAAACAGTCCCAGTAGACCCATTAACAGCCTGAAAGCACAAACTATCTGACCCACAAAGGTGCATTTCAAATGCAAACAGACATCCAATTTAGGTGTAGCCCAGGCGTTGTTCCAGAGCCTCATGAACTTATTGAGAATGGGTATTAATAAAAGGGGTCTACCATACTTCGACGATGTCCTTAATTTTCGGCCAAATCGAATGGTGACCCCAACTAAAAAAAAGACTAAAAGAGTTGCTGTACTAACTAAATTTCAGAGATATCTGGACCCTAAAAAGTAAAAAAAGAAATATGCTGTTTAATGATAATCGATCAATTCCTGGGCTAGCTTAATAGACGGAGAGGGTATACACCCTACTGACAAAAAAGCTCAAAAGCTATTCAAGATGCACCAAACCAAAGGAATCAATAACTGAACTGCAGCATTTTTAGGACTAATAAATTTTTATAACGTTTCTAACCCCACAAAGCGACAAATAGCGGAAACCATTACACCGATTACTGGATAAAAAAACAATTGGGACTTGGGGTTATAGAAGAAAAGAAAGCCTTCTAAAAAATAAAAAACTTATTAACATCAAACACCCGTTCTTGATCCAGTTTAGTAACACCTTCCATTGATGTGGTGACCTGCGACACGCCGTCACCTTTGGAGTCGGTGCCAATCCTGAGCCACCACCATTGCCAGATGGGAGCGAGGCGCCCATCGCATATACTATTCAAAAACTCTGTCTAAAAACCGAGCGTAAATTATACGTCAATTGGACAGAGAAGCCCTGGCAAATTGTCGCCGGAGTGAAACGCTTCCATCGAAGTATTCTTATATGGAGAAGAACATTTTGATAGTAATGGACCATAAACTGCTACTGTGAATTTGGCGGAAACAAGCCGACACCTGAACATTTTGTCCCCGCAATATGACTAGATGTAGATTCTCACGAGCCTACTCTTATACTCTGAAACATCACCCCGGGAACAAATTTCCATGCAGACATGTTGAGCAGAGCCACCATTACCGAATATAGAGAGACCTGGCACCAACGATGGAGCTACCTTTGCAGATAGAGACATGCCCCGATCTTACCCATATCTGCAAACGATGTTCGCCAGAGCCAACTGCAAGGGACCCCATTGACTGCCCGTTTGTTACTGAACTGGGTAGGTAAAGGCTGGTGGGAAACCAAAAAAGGAGAACTTTTAAACCTTTCCGGACAGGACAAACCGAACTCTCGATTCAAAAGGGTTGTTTGTTTGTGGGGTGATCGAGCGTGAATTATCCGTTCCAAAATTAAAAACTAAGTACTGGGCGTATGCTTCATGAAGGCCATCCTGGAATTGTTAAAATGAAAACCTTGCTAGAATTCTATGTTGGTGGCCGGTGTATAGACAGGGACATCGGAAAATACTGGTAAATTCTTGCAACAAATGCACAAGAACCAGACTTTCCCACCAAAAGCACCCATTAGCGGACTGGGAAACCCCACGAGGCCCTGGTCACGAATCACATTGAACTTTGCAGGTCCTACAAGGGCATACTTTCCTAATTTGTCGTAGATGCAATACTCTAATTGACTGGGAGGTTAAAATTATTGCCATCTACGTACAAGAGAAAACCGTTATTAAAACAAACTTTACCAAAACTCTTCCGCAACCCAGCCTTGCCGACGTCCTACGTGTCCGGACAACAGGCCACAATTAACAAAGGTATCCAATTCTGAACAATACCTAGCCTCCCTAGGTATTCAGACATGCCCTAACTGCGCCGGCCCACCCAGCTGCAAACGGTAGGGGCAGAGAGAATTGGTTTCAGGTTTACACAAAGAAGGGTTAGAAAAATGGACATTGGGGATGTCAAGAGAAAATAAATCACCTACTCACCCTCCAGCATATTACACGGTACCTATAACAAACAAAAGCCCGGCGGAATTACTAATGGGAAGAAACTGAGGTCGCAATTAGACAGATTGCACCAACTATACGCCAGAAACCCCCCCGACTCTCCACCCGTTTCAGGACATTTGAAATAGGCGACCTAGGTCTTATGCAAGAAATTTTACCGGGGACCACTTATGGCTTCCAGGTACAATAACACAAATTACAGCCCCCAGTCCTTACCGACTAACCGTAGACGACGGCAGGGAATGAAGCGGGCACATAGACAAGCTTCGTCCCGAAACATAGAAAGAAGTACAGACACACAACCACAAATATTAAAAACGACGAAAATCAAACCAAGGAGGGGGGGGAAATACGAGAAAATAATAAAGAACCGTTTAAATTAAACACAGAATATGATACAAACAAAAAAGAGCAAAAAATAGACTTACAGTTAGAAGAAAATTGCGAGGAGAGTCACTCGAAGGGGCCAGCCAGGCCAGCTCGACCTGCCCGGAGAAAACAGGAGGGAGTGGCAAAACCACGGCCTAAGAAACTCAGGCGGCAGTAAAATGGCTGACTCACCTTCCAGGTGGTTCCATGGAGAAGGACCGGAGAGACAGCAACCCATCCGAACCGGTCGAAGTCTTCAGCAGAAATGAACGCGCAAGTCAGAAAGAGCCAAAAGAAGCCCCACCTACCTGCGCGACTACGTCACCACGTAGGACTAAACCAAGAGGGGAGGGGTGTTCTGTATATAGAATAGTAGACTCCTAATACAGGATTCTGATTGGCTAAAAAAAACTGAATGGGGATTAGGTTCAATAGGAACCAATCCAAGAGCTGCTCAAAAGGCGGCAAAACTAAATACCTGTCATTGGCTACAAGCCGTGCAGGCAAATCCCTATAAAAAGGCTGCCGCGGCTTGAGCCGATATTCCGTTTCTCAACTGTTGTAAATAATAAAGACTTTGTTGTTGGAACCCGGTCTACCTCGCGATTTTCCGGACGGAACAGGTCTTATCAGCTGGTTGAATAATGATTTATTTATTTACTTACCTACTTACTTATTTGGCGTAGGGAATAAAGGTGCATCATTACCTTCAATGAATACTTTTCTTTAGAAAATAACATAAAAACAAGTGAAAGAAAACTGTGGAAAAATAACCACAGAGAATGCATTTCTGCATCTTGTTGAAAGCAGATAAACATTGACACAATTTTTGAAAACTGTTTATATGCAATCTTACAATTGAACAGCTTCCCCCTGCAGTATGAAAAAGGCAGTTTGGTCCAGTGGTTAAGCCAACAGGCTAGAAAACAGGAGACAGTGAGTTATAGTTCTGCCTCAGGCATGAAAGCTGGCTGGATGATTTTGGGCCAATCACCAGGAGACAGTGAGTTATAGCTCCATCTCAGGCATGAAAGCTGGCCGGATAATTTTGGGTCAATCACCAAGAGATAGAGTTCTAGTCCTGTCTTGGGTATGAAAGCCAGTTGGGTGACTTTTACCCAATCACTAGGAGACAGAGAGTTCTAGTCCCACCAGAGGCATGAAAGCTGGCTGGGTGACTTTGGACCAATCACCAGGAGACTAAGAATTATAGTTCTACCTCAAGCATGAAAGCCAGATGGGTGACTTTTGGCCAGTCACTTGGAGACTAAGAGTTCTAGTCCCGCCTTAGGCATGAAAGTTGGCTGGGTGAGTTGGGCTACTCTCTCTTAGCCTAACCCAGCTTACCTCACCGGTTCTTGTTGTGGAGAAAATAGGAGGAGGAAGGTATTGGACATGTTCACCACTTTGGGGAGATATAAATACATGAATAGACAAAGACAATATATCCTATTATTTATCATCATTTATGTTTGGATTGCATATTTCCCCCTGTCTTTGAAAATCTGTCTGTGCAACATCTGAAGAGGCATTGCAGTGTTTTGGGCATTAACAAACCCTTTTAAATATTTTTATCAATATACTTGTTTACAAGAAGTAAATATAATATTTTCCTATGATTATATGGCAGTCTTTTTTTTCTAGAGCTGTATGAAGGACTCTTTTCTTCCTCTTGAGGTGACATTTGTGTTTTCATTGTTGATCTTCATTCATTCATTCATTTATCAAATATTAATGTATTTTGTCTGTCTCAAGAAAAAGTGACTGCGGGAGGCCGACTTCTGTGGCCTCTAGTGCCAGTTACTACCAGTCACCTAATTTTCATCTATAGCCATTGGGGACAAAGTCCAACAGATTTTATATTTACCTTGAAGCTGACCTTGAATGGTGTCAGAAGAAAGGGTAAAATCTTATGTCAACAGCTAAGAACGATTTAAGGCTGTCTCACTCCTGGGAGGAGAGATTTCGTTGACGTATGCAATGGGCTATATGGTAAAAACAAGGCCACACTTGGATTATTGCATCTAGATTGGATCGCCACAATATAAACAAGATGTTAAGACTCGAGAAAGAGCACAGAGAAGAGCCACAAAGATGATTAGGGGACTAGAGACTAATACATATAAAGAACGGTTGCAGGAACTGGTTATTAAACTGGTCTAGTTTAATGAAAAGAAAGACTAGAGGGTGACATGGTAGTAGTCCTCCAATATTTGAGGGGCTGCCACAGAGAAGGGGTCAACCTATTCTCCAAAGCCCAGAAGGCAGGAGAAGAAGCAATGGATGGCAACTATCCAAGAGAGAACCAACCTAGAACTAAGAATTTCCTGACTGTGAAAACAATTAACCAGGAAATCATTTTGCCTTCAGAAGTTGTGGATGCTCCATCACTAGAGGTTTTTAAGAAAAGATTGGACAACCATTTGTCTGAAATGGTACAGGGTTTTCTGCTTGAGCAAAGGGTTGGACTAGAAGACCTCCAAGGTCCCTTCCAATTCTGCTATTCTGTAAAAGAAAATCAAGAAAAACTCCACCTGAATCCACATGGTTTCAGTTTTAATTCTTTAACAATGAATCCTTTTTATATTTCCTACTACCTTCTACTATTGGTATCTTATGATTATACAGTATTACTTTGTTGTTTGTATGTACACTGGGAGCTTATGCACCGGAGACAAATTCCTTGTGTGTCCAATCACACTTGGCCAATAATGAATGTTCTGTTCAGTTCTGTTCAGTTCTGTCCTGTCCTGTCTTGTCCTGTCCTGTTTTGTTCTGTTCTGTTCTGTTCCATTCCGTGCCATGCCATGCCATTCCGTTCCGTTCCAATTCATTCCATCCCATCCCATCCCATTCCATTCCATTCTATTCTAAAAAATAAATTTCATAATACATAAATAAATTAAAAATTAAAGTATTTCAATAAAAGTTTGTATTTACAGCTGCAATTTGTGCTCTAAATATTCAATGTGCCTGGGGAGAAATATAACATTAGGGATTGAATTACCAGCATGGCTTATTAGTGGTTTGTCTCTTGCACACTCTGGCCAGTGCTTTTGAAATGATTTTAGCTATTTTAATTTGCTGTTCATTTTAATGAGTTAGCTAGTTTCAACAGGAAATTTGTTAGCAACTTCTGAGAATGGCAATTTCTGAGGCAGGATACTGCCTGAAAGTCTTAAAATTCTAAAGAAGAATGTTTTGGAAACTTATGCTCCATGGAAAATGTTTAGCAACAACAACTTGTTCAGATTTGTCGGACGTATGACATGTTTTAGGCAGAAACAACATTATTTTTACAAAATAATGTAATGTTGACTGTGAATCTTTTGAGCTAGCTCAAATCCTTGCTTTGTTGCTTCTTAAAAATGTGTGAGCAGTTATTTCATAGATTATTTTTTTAAAGTCTCCTCAAAGCAGTTTTTTTTCTTACATAACATCCAAACTATCAACAGATATAAACCATGATTATAGAGACACAACAGAAACTTGGGGATTTGGAATAATTTAAAGGACTTATTAATTAATCCATCACAATGTAAAACTTCAGGTAGGTTAATACATAAAACTATATAATGTGAAAAAATAATTCCATGCCCCAGTATGCCAATGTGCTACAAACATAATTGTATTTTCCAAAGGCTTGGAGGGTGCTTTTGGAATTTGAGGAACACATAAAACATTATTCCATGGGGTGGACATCTTCATTTACCATCTGACTACCATGGTGGATACATTCAGTTTTTAAAAAATCACATATTTACCAGCGGGCATACCAATGTAGAGCTCCAAAACAATTTGTTTCACTACTAGTTTATGTGTCTGTTTCTCTAAGCGGGTGAGCACATTTTTAAGATAAATAGGGTGACTAAGAGAGACAGTTTGGTCTAGTGGTTAAGGCACCCAACTAGAAAGTGGAGTCTGTGAATTCAAGTCCTGCCTTAGCCATGAAAGCCAGGTGGGTGACTTTGAGCCAGTCACTTTCAGAATAACAGAGTTGTAAGGGACTTTGGTGGTCTTCTAATCCAACCCAATGCATGTAGGTTTATGCAGGTTTTCCCCTAATATTATACTACAGCATGTTGTTTTTATATTAGGTATAGTTATACAATTGTAATATTTTCTTAACTTTAGAAGGCAAGTCATTTCACTGGTTAATTTTTCTCGCTGACAGGAAATTTCTCCTTGATTGTAGGTTGCTTCTCTCCTTGATTAGTCCAATCTGTTGCATATTAACATTCTTGTAATACCCTAACCTGATTGCCTGAAACGAACTACACTATGATTGGCCGAGACGCACGACGGTGATTGGTTAGTAAGGAATCTCCCGTGATTGGATGAACCAATCACGGGAGATTCAGAAAGCTGTCATTGGGTAAGAGCCGCCGGCTAGCTCTATAAGAACAGCTGCCGTGGCTCGCTAAAGGCCACACAGATCTATACCTTCAATAAAGAGCTGAAGTTATGCTGCTCTCCTGTCTCCTGATTTCCCGCGCATTTACACAATCCAATTATTATTATGAGAAATATTGGAGGAGAAAGATGTGTTGGATATGTTCATTGCCTTGAGTTAGTTGTAGAAATAATAAAGGTGGAAAAACAAACAAATAATCCTTCTGCAACCTGATGCCTTCGACCCATATGCGGATGACTACAGCTTTCAAAATTTCTCCCAATACTTTTGCAAGTTAGCAGGAAGGGTTAGGCTGGGGTTCTTGCCATGGAAAGCTGAGGCATCTATGTCATCGCAAGAGGAAGGAGAGACGCAATGTGGCTTATGGTTGCAAACTCTGCCCCTTATGTATTTTCACATGACATAACATACATATGGAAGTTTGGGATTTGTATTGTGATGTCTTTCTTCACATTTCATCACTTGGGGAACTTTATGGTTGGGACTGGACACTGGACAATGGCTGTTTCAGAGGATTCTTCTATCAGTTTATAGGGTTTTTTTTCTCAGCCATCCATCATACATATTGTGTTAAGTCGCGGGAAAAAAAGACGCGAGACCAGTGTGACTTTCAGCTCTTTATTTAGTTCCTGAAATCTGTCTGATTGTGGAGCCGCGGCAGCCTCTTTTATAGCGGCTGCTCGCGGATCATGGCCAGTGATGGCTCCTTGAATCTTCCGCCGCTCAGGCAGACCAATCACAGGTGGCAATTGCGGACCAATCACAGTAGCATTGAAGAACCAATCACAGTGTAGTATTGGTGGACCAATCAGGAAGCGGTNTGTAGAAAGAGGAACATTGGCTCAAGCCGCGCCGGTCTTTTTATATCTTTTTCCCGGCCGGCTTGTAGCCAATGACAGTTGTTTAATTTTGCCGCCTTCCCGCGGCTGCAGGGATTGGTTCAAAAGGAACCAATCCCTTATCGTTCTTAGCAGCCAATGGGAATGCATTATTTGAAGCCGGTTATTTGCATACAGAACAGTTATGGTTGAAGCTGAAGTATTCATTGATAGGATATTGCAGTAGATAATTTTATGTATTATACTTAGATCAGACCAAAGGCCTGTAGGTTCTAGTTTATAATTTCTGGCTTATAATTTCTTTTGTGAAGTTTAAAGTCTTATCCATTTACCAAATTTCGTGCATATCCTAATGTTAATATATTACTTTTGTTTGCCCAGGAGGCATCACTTTGTATTCAGTAATTTATACAGCTTTGCAGAATGGGTAAATGATTTAAGCAGCATGTCCTAATGTTAATGTATTAGTTTTTTGCACAGAAAGCATCAGCTAGGGGTGTTAGAAAGAGTCATGCCCTGGGCATCAACAATACACTAAATCACAAAACTAACCATACAAGCAACGATTGCTGAATATACTAGGTTAAAATGTAGCTAGCTATCTGTTTGGATCTGTGTGTTTGCACAAATGGAAGGCTGAAGCTAGGAAGGAGGAAAAAAAATATCAGGCCTGATGTGTAGATATAAAAGAATTTTCCATTAAGGAAAAATTACAATTGCATAGCTGTACATAATATAAAAAACATTACAGGATATTGTTAAGGAAAACCATTTATGAAGATTTACATACATATATACATATCACTCTCTTCATTTTTCATTTAGCAACTTTTTGCAGAATACAAAGAAAGAGGAAGAATTCACAAATTCATTTAGTTCATCCACTTTTTTTGCCATTTATACATATCTATTTTCATGTATGAAAAAACTTGACCTGACTTGCATCACCAAGACCTTGTGGGATCCAGAAGGCAGTCTTCTTGAAATGTGCTCAACCAGGAACCAAGGGAAGGGTCAGAGTGAGGATGGCTGAGGTCATCCATACGAATCTGATGAGTCTAGCATCAGACAGAATTGTTACAATTGTACCAGCTTCTTTACTGCATAGCAGCTTTCCTGCCTGTTAGTAATACAGTTCCTTAGGGTCATGATTCATAGCAACTTCAACCTGGCTTTTTGGGGAGTGGAGAGAGATGGCTGAAGAGTTAATGGTATATGGAGGTTCTCAATCATCCAGATTATGGTTGTCCCAAAGGTGCTTTTTCAAGAGGCAACTGGACTTTCTTTTTTTAATTTTATTTAAGTTTTATTAATTTTCTACTATTACATTTAATTAGTGCTTAATAAACATCATGATGTCTGGGTTATTTTGTTTGCTTAACAGTACAAACCATATTCCTAATCTTTAACCCTTTTTTCCAGCTATTGATAAACGTTTGTAACCAAATGTTTGTTAGTATTCTGTATCTTCTCTCTGCTTAATTTTCAGTGTAAGTCAGTCCATTTCTGCACAGTCCAATATCTTCTTTTTTTTTTCCAAAAATTTTTATTGATTTTTAAAAGACAAACATATACAAACAAAACACAAAACATAAAAACATAAAACATAGGGACTTCCGTTTTGCACGGCTTCGGCAACAGGCAGGAATCCGCAATTGTGTGCAGTTTCTGCCTGGGCTCGCCACTGGAGCACCCCGAGCCAGTTGGCTTTGGGCTAAGCCATCCCGTAGAGGTTGGTGAAGACGGGGGAGACTCCAGCAGGGTTGAGGAAAGCCGCATCTTTCCTCCCCAGCTGGCTAAAGTGCCTTGTTGACAGGCCTATATAGCTATGATGAAAGCCATCAACTACTTCCCAAATATGCTTTTTCAAGAAGCAACTGGCACTTTTTCGCAACCAGAAAGTCCAGTTGCACTCCATGTAATAACAAACAGTGAGGGTTCATTTACTCAGCATTGGAAAAATGAAGAAATACCATTTGATGAAGAGATTAATTAAGAAGATAGTTGGGACTGTGAACTTCCGTTTGCAAGCTCGGCCGACGGCAGGAATTCCGCCTATCTTGCGGTTTCTGCTGCCGCTCGCCGCTGGAGTGACCCCGAGCCAACTGGCTTTGGGGCTATAGCTTACCCCGTAGAGGTAGCTGCCTAAGACCAGGAGGACCTAGCAGGCAGTTGGGGGAGGCGTATCACCCTCTCATCTGGGCTTAACTCCCATTTTCTGGAAATTTGTAGAGCGCGGTCAAAATGGCCACCACAAAGAAGCTTTTCATCCGGAAAAAGGAATGTGAGGAGGAAGCTGAGAAGTGAAAATTTTTGGCTGACCGGGAGGAGAAAACAACATCCAAGATATCGTGGAATTAAATTTGGGAAAAAAGGATACATTCAATTCCCTTCAGAAGATTCTAGAAGCAGCAAATGCAAAGTGAAAAAGGGAAAGTTTGTTTTTTTCTCACTCTCCTATCCTTACCCGCTGACAGCGATGAATGAGAAATTGGAAAAACCTGCTTTGGCATCAGGCCGGTAATCAAACTGCGGAAAATTAAAGCCAAGGGAACAATAAAGATTTCTGAACACTGCGAAAAAAGTTTTTTTAAAATGCTGTAATTGGAGAAAGGGAGAGGATAAGACCTATTAAGATTAAGATTTGAGCTGGGGAGACGGCTTGGAATTTAAAAAGACTAGAACAAACTCATAACAAGACTTTCGTTAAAAGACCACATTTTTAATTGGAACTTTGTAACCTGAATTTACAACCCCAGAAGAGAAAAGTGAAAAAAAAAAGGAAAGTGTTAAAATGAAATAGTACATGTGTTGTAATTTGGGACTGTTTTGGTGACTTGTGACTTGGAAATTCTTATATTTAGAAATGATTTAAAATCATTTCAGTTGTTTAAAAAATTATTGACAATGGCTTATTTGTGGATGAAACTGAAAATGGAATTTATTAAACATATAAAGAAGGAGCGAACTAAGAAGGGAAGGGCTCTTTTGGCTCTGTTTTTTCATTTTTTTAGAAATGGCGATTCTACGTATGAGAAAACTACCAAGAACAAGAAGATTGGATGAAGAAAGAAGCCATCTTTAATGAACAAGGCAACTTTATCTGGGGAATGAAAGGAGAAAGGGGGGAAAGCAGAATGGCAGGAAGTTTAAGACTTTAAAAAAAACAACTCAAAAAAAGGGAAAAATAAGGTGAAAAGTGTGACCACCAATGTCAGAAAGCAACCCAAGAAAAGAGAATTACAGAAGAGGGTTAAGAGATAAAGAAACAAGGGGGGTTTAAAAAATGGGGTAGAGTGGAAGAAGCAACGGAGGAAAGGAAAGGGAAGAGAAGCCCTATAAAGGTGTTGAAACAAAGATGTAAAACAAACAAGGACTTTATTTAGAGATAATGGGTTTAACAATATAATGAACAAAGAGATCCTCAAAAAAGTACATAAGATTGTATTATTTATTTGTATTTGAAATAATGTTTAGAAAAATTTGGAACAACCTATGAGTTATTAAAAAATGTGATCAAATATTTCAAGTAATTTAGTGGAAATTTTCTTTTTTTTTTTAACAAAATAAATGAAATTGAATATGAGCAGAATTGAATTTTAAGACAGGAAGGGGAACATTTAATTACATAATGTTTTAATGTATAAGTGAAATGGGTGGAAGTTAACTACGCAAATTTGTAAGTGTTTCCCATAGAAGTCATGATACCTATTAAAAAGGAATGTTATGAAAATGTTTAAGATTTTACTTGAATAGTAAAGCAACAGAAAAAGAGGAATACAGAAAGAGGGAAATATAGAAGATGAAGATTGAATAAGTTGTTAAAGAGACAGGACTTATTGTAGAGATTCGGAGGTAAAAAATATAACCTGAAAAGATGCCTGTAAAAATACATGAGACTGTATTGTTGTATTGTATTAGAAATAATGTTAGAAAAATTTGGAACAACATAAAATGTATTATAAAATGTGATCAATATTCAATAGTAAATTTAGCTGGGGAAAATCTTTTCTTTCTTTTGCAACAAATAAATTGAACATGAAATATGAGAGAATATGAATTAAGAAGAATTGCGGAACATCTTTAATTACAGTAATGTCTTAAAAATAATAAGATTGAAGTGGGGGGAAGCGTACTTCCGTAAATTATAAGTGTTCCATAGAACAGATCACTCTACTATGAAAAGGAAGGATAAAAATGTAAGATTTATAATGATTATAATTTAACAAAGAAGTTCAATTGTAGGATGTGTTGCAATATTATTTATATATATATTCTTTAAAATATAGTGTTAGCTTAGAATGTACGAAAGCAGAATCCGAATGAAAGTATGTATCTTATATTAATGTTAAATTTTACGGGAAAGATATAAAGGCATCATAGCTCCAATCAGTGATTTACAGGAGAAATTTTGCTGTTAATGAGAAAAGATAATAGACAGCTGAAACAGGACCAGACAGGATATAAATATGATGATTTAAATTGGAGGTGAAATAAATAAATAGAATTAAGAGAGTGAAATGAGGGGAGAAAGCTATATAAGAAAATGTTTGAATGGTAATAAGATTTGAATAGTATATAAAAGTGAGCACTGCATGAATGTGAATTATGTATGTACGAGAGATGATAAACTCCGGGATACAAGCTGCTTTCAAAAAAAGATTTTTGAATTTTGGCTGTGTGTTTTGTAAGAATTTTTTTATCTTTAACAAAAAAGCATAGACAAATACAAACATAAACAACGAATCTTTCAATTGTACAATGTGTCAATAGTACATAATCTTTGTGCACGATATATATAATCTTTTCTCTTGAATATAAATTACATTCATATTATATTAAACCAACTTCCATATCACATTATATTATTATTAACTTCAAGCCACAATATCCTTAGCACAAATCTCAATTCTACCAATTTTATAACAAAAAATTATTGATTTTAAAACAAACATTGACAAACAACACAAAAATAAAAACATAAAACCTCTTTTCTGAAAGCAGCTCTGATCCCGGCGTTAATTCTTTGTAGCAGACACCAGTTCAAATTCATGCTCACTATTTATATACATTCCATATTGCCATTCCTTCTCATTCTCATATGTTTCTCCCTTCTTTAACTTTCTTAATTTTTTTTTATTTATTTCATCTAGATCAGATCACTATATTATATCTTTGTCTGTTCTATTTCAGCTATCTATTATCTTTTCTCCTTAAACAAAATTCCTCTTGTAGTCACTAATTGGAGTATGATGCTTTTATATCTTTCCCCTAAGATTATAACACTCAATATAAAACGTAACTTCTATTCGGGATTCGCATAGTACATTAAAGCTAACAACATACATTTAAAAAGAAAAATAAAATAAAGTATAATATATAATATAATTAGAAAAACAATCCATACCCATTCATTCTATCGTTAATATTAATATTCATTTAATTTTAAACATTAACACTTACTTTTTAAATAGATATCATGCTTCTATGGGAATGCTTATAAACTTTCCATGCATTACTTCCCCAGCACTTCAGCTTGCATCTTTAAAAACATTTATGTCATTAAAATATTCCCATTACTTTCTAAATTAATTCTCTCATTTAATTCATTACATTTATTTTATTTAGAAATGTTTCACTGAATCATACGTTATTTCCAATCTTCTAATATTATTTCAAATATACAAATATAACGAATACAATCATAATGTACCTGCGCAGATCCCTTTTTCAATTAAATTTTTACCCATTATCTCGAAATAAGTCCTGTTTCTTTACATCTTGCTTCACATCCTTGTAGCTTCCTCTCTCTTCCCTCCTTTGCTTCTTCTCTCTGCTCTTTTAACCCCCTGGTCTCTCAACCTCAATTTCCCTTTTCTGTCTTCCTTTTTTCTGTTGTTTCTCACATTATATCCACTTTTTCACCTTAGTTTTCCCTTTTTGGTTGTTTTTTTAGTCTCAAATTCTCCGTTCTTCTTTCCTCTCTTCCCTTTCTTCCCCAAGTAAAGTTACTTGTTCATTAAAGATGGCTTCTTCTTTGTCCCAATCTTCTTGTTGCGTAGTCTTTTCTCTATACTTTCTCGTAGGTACGATCGCCATTTTTCTTCCTCTTTTCACTTTCTCTTCCTGGAGTAATATTAGTTACAAAGTTCCAGTTAAAATGTATCTTTTAGCAATCCTGTTAAAATTAATTTTAAAATTCTTTAGAGTTTCCAGGCTATCTCTTCCTTCCAAATCCTTTCTTATTCTCTTCCCTCTCCTTCCCACTTAACAGCAAAAGAAAATTTTCTTTTCTCTCTTTTTTTTTTTTTTTGCCTTTTATATTCAGAAATCTTTATTATCTCCTTGGCATTAAATTTTCCAGTTTAAATACCTGTTGATGCTAAAGCAGATTTTTCCGATTTCTCATTCATCTCTTCGCTTCAACATAAGGAAGGAGAGTGAAAAAAAAACAACTTTCCCTTTTCACTTTCATTCGCTGCTCTGAGTCTTCTTTGGGAGCAATGTTATCTTTTGTATTTTTTGAGGTTTAAGTTCCAGCGATACCTTAATTGTTCTTCTTATCCCGGTCAACCAAAACTTTCACTTCAGCACTTTCTTCCGTCCTGCACGTTCTTTTCCGGATGAGGTCTTCTTTGAGGCGGCCATTTCTGACCGCCGCTCTGCTGCCTTCCGGGAAAGGGAGTTTTAGCAG